>ML663006.1:20114579-20335549 GCA_007570785.1 Antilocapra americana
GTGTGTGTGGTGTGTGTGGTGTGTGTGTGACTTTTTTTTCACTTTTAACATGAATGACCCAAACTAATCAAGCACCACAGAATTTTACAATAATTTTTGGTGAAGCAATGCTGATGCAAAATGGCACCAAAGGTTCCTGTTTATTTTGAACCCCACCTTCAAAAGCAGTGCTATGCACTGGTACATTACTGCTTTCAGGAAAGCAAATTAATTGACACATTTGAACAGGGGGTCAGGGGTCCCGGGGCTACAATTATTACTGAGTAGCCACAGGTTCTTCCCAGGAAGCAAAATATCAAACTTAAATGTTTTGAAAAGGAGAGACACAGAGAAACTGGGACGCCGTGCAGGGCTGGGGGGATGTGAAACGGTGAAGTTGCTGTGGGTAACTGTGATGAGTCTTCAAAAACTTTAATGCAGGATGACCATGTGATCCCACAATTCTACTTCTGGGTGTGTACTGGAAGAAATGAAAGCAGGCGCTATGACAGGTGTTTGTACACCTGTGTTCATAGCAGTGTTGTTTACACCAGCCAGAAGGTGAAGCAGCTTAAATGTCCACCAGTGGCTGGCTGACTGGACAAAATGTGGTATATACGTATCCTTTAGACATCCAGGGCTGCCACAACAAAGTACCACAGGCTAGGTGGCTTAAACAACAGAAATGTATTTTCTCACAGCTCTGGAGGCTGGCAGTCCAAGGTCAAGGTGCCTTCAGAGTCCGTCTCTGGTGAGACCTCTCTCCTTGGTTCTGCAAGTCCCCTTCTCTCCGTGTCTTCCTGCGATCTTCCCTCCACACACAGAGACAGCACTCTGGTGTCCCTCTTCTTATAAGGACACCAGTTCTCTGGGATCGGGGTCCCACCCTACTACCTCATTTAACCTTAGTTACCTTCGTGAAGAACCTATCTCTAAAGAAGTCCACATTAGGACTTCAGGATTCAATACATGAATTTGGGGGGCACAGTTCAGAGGATGATGAACCCCACACAATAGATTATAATTCAGCCTTTTTAAAGGGGGAATTCTGACAGAAGCTGCTACATGGATGAACCTTGAGGACAATATGCTTAATGAGATAAACCAGTCACAAAAAGACAGGTATGCTTCCACTTCTACGCAATAACTAAAGATAGAACTAAAGTTCTATCTCTTTCTGAGATAGAAAGTAGAGGGACTTCCATGGTGGTCCAGTGGTGAGGAATCCGCCTTCCAAAGAAGGAGGTGTGAGTTCAATCAGGTCAGGAACTAAGATCCACATGCCTTGGAGCAACTAAGCCCTTGTTCCACAACTACTGAGCCAGTGAGCCTCAATTAGAGAAGCCCGTAGGCTACAATTAAGATCTGATGTAGACAAATGAGTAAACATTTTTTAAACGTAGAATGGTGGTTCACAGGCTGGGGAGGGAGAAATGGAGTAAGTGATTTGTGGGTACCTTTTGCAAGATGAAAATGTTCTGAAGATGGATGATGGTGATGATTCTTTAGTTCAATTCAGTCACTCCATCATGTCTGACTCTTTGCAACCCCATGGACTGCAGTATGCCAGGCTTCCCTGTCCATCACCAACTCCTGAAGCTTGCTCAAATTGATGTCCATTGAGTCGGTCATGCCATCCAACCATCTCATCCTCTGTCGTCCCCTTCTCCTCCTGCCTTCAATCTTTCCCAGCATCAGGTTCTTTTCTAAGAAGTCAATTCTTTGCATCAGGTGGCCAAAGTATTGGCGTTTCAGATTTAGCATAAGTACTTTCAATGAATTTACAGGACTGATTCTTTAGGATGGACTGGTTTGATCTCCTTGCAGTCCAAGGAATTCTCAAGAGTCTTCATCAACACCACAGTTCAAAAACATCAATTCTTCAGTGCTCAGCTTTCTTTATAGCCAACTCTCATACTGGAAAAATCATAGCTTTGACTAGACGGACCTTTTTCAGCAAAGTAATGTCTCTGCTTTCCAATATGGTGTCTAGCTTTGTCATAGCTTTTCTTCCAAGGAGTAAGTGTCTTAATTTCATGGCTGCGGTCACCATCTGCAGAGATTTGGGAGACCAAGAAAATAAAGTCTGTCACGGTTTCCACTGTTTCCCCATTTATTTGTCATGAAGTGATGGGACCAGATGCCATGATCTTTGTTTTCTAAATGCTGACTTTAAAGCCAGCTTTTTCACTCTCTTCTTTCACTTTCATCAAGAGGCTCTTTAATTCTTCTTCACTTTTGCCATAAGGGTGGTGTCATCTGCAAATCTGAGGTTATTGATATTTCTCCCGGCAATCTTGATTCCACTTTGTGCTTCATCCAGTCCAGCATTTCACATGATGTACTCTGCATAGAAGTTAAATAAGAAGAGTGACAATATACAGTCTTGATGTTCTTCTTTTCCTATTTGGAACCAGTCCATTCTCTCATGTCCAGTACTAACTGTTGCTTCTCGACTTGCATACAGATTTCCCAAGAGGCAGGTAAGATGGTCAGTATTCCCATCTCTTTCAGAATTTTCCACAGTTTGTTGTGATCCACACAGTCAAAGGCTTAGGCATAGTCAATAAAGCAGGAAAAGATGTTTTTCTGGAACTCTCTTGCTTTTTCGATGATCCATCAGATGTTGGCAATTTGATCTCTGGTTCCTCTGCCTTTTCTAAAACCAGCTTGAACATCTGGAAGTTCCGGTTCATGTACTGTTGAAGCCTCACTTGAAGAATTTTTAGCATTACTTTGCTAGCATGTGAGATGAGTGCAATTGTGTTATAGTTTGAACATTCTTTGGCATTGCCTTTCTTTGGGATTGGAATGAAAACTGATCTTTTCCAGCCCCATGGCCACTGCTGAGTTTTCCAAATTTGCTGGTATATTGAGTGCAGCACTTTCACAGCATCATCTTTTAGGATTTGAAATAGCTCAGCTGGAATTCCATCACTTCCACTAGCTTTGTTCACAGTGATGCTTCCTAAGGCCCACTTGACTTCACATTCCAGAATGTCTGGCTCTAGCTGACTGATCACACCATTGTGATTATCTGGGTCTTGAAGATCTTTTTTGTATAGTTCTTCTGTGTATTCTTGGCACCTCTTCTTAATATCTTCTGCTTCTCTTAGGTCCATTTCTGTCCTTTACTGTGCCCATCTTTACATGAAATGTTCTCTTTGTATTCTAATTTTCCTAAAGAGATCTCTAGTCTTTCCCATTCTATTATTTTCCTCTATTTTTTTGCACTGATCACTGAGAAAGGCTTCCTTCTCTCTCCTTGCTATTCTTTGGAAATCTGCATTCAAATGAGGATATCTTTCCTTTTCTCCTATGCCTTTAGCTTCTCTTATTTTCTCAGCTTTTTGTAAGTCTTCCTCAGACAACCATTTTGCCTTTTTGCATCTCTTTTTCTCAGGGATGATCTTGATCCCTGTGCTCCTGTACAGTATCACAAATCTCCATCCATACTTCTTTAGGCACTCTGTCTATCAGATCTAATCCCTAGATTCTATTTCTCACTTCTACTGTATAATCATAAGGGATTGATTTAGGTCATACCTGAATGTTCTAGTGGTTTTCCCTTCTTTCTTCAATTTAATCCTGAATTTGGCAATAAGGAGTTCTTGATCAGAGCCACAGTCAGCTCCTGATCTTGTTTTTGCTGACTGTATAGAGTTTCTCCCTCTTTGGCTGCAAAGAATATAATCAGTCTAATTTTGATATCAACCATCTGCTGATGTCCATGTGTAGAGTCTTCTCTTGTGTTGTTGAAAGAGGGTGTTACTATGACCAGTACATTCTCTTGGCAAAACTCTGTTAGCCTTTGCCCTGCTTCATTTTGTATTCCAAGGCCAAATTTGCCTGTTACTCCAGGTATCTCTTGACTTCCTACTTTTGCATTCCAGTACCCTATGATGAAAAGGGCATCTTTTTGGGGTGTTAGTTCTAGAAGGTCTTGTAGGTCTTCATAGAACCACTGAATTTCAGTTTCTTCAGCATTATTGGTTGGGACATAGACTTGGATTACTGTAATATTGAATGGTTTGCCTTGGAAACGAACAGAGATCATTCTGTCATTTTTGAGATTGCACCCAAGTACTGCATTTCGGACTCTTTTATTGACTAGGAGGGCTACTCCATTTTTTCTAAGGGATTCTTGTCCACAGAGTAGATATAATGGTCATCTGAATTAAATTCACCCATTTCAGTCCATTTTAGTTCACTGATTCCTATAATGTTAATGTTCACTTTTGCCATCTCCTGTTTGACCACTTCTAATTTACCTTGATTCGTGCACCTAACATTCCAGGTTCCTATGCAATATTGCTCTTTACAGCATTGGAATTTACTTCCATCACCAGTTACATCCATAGCTGGGCATTGTTTTCCCTTTGTCTCCATGTCTTCATTCTTTCTGGAGTTATTTCTCCACTCTTCTCCAATAGCATATTGGGCACCTACCAACCCAGGGAGTTTCTCTCTCAGTGTCCTATCTTTTTGCCTTTTCATATTGTTCATGAGCTTCTCAAAGGCAAGACTACTGAAGTGGTTTGCATTCCCTTCTCCAGTGGACCACATTTTGTCAGAACTCTCCACCATGACCCATCCATCTTGGGTGGCCCTACATGGCATGGCTCATAGTTTCTTTGAGTTAGACAAGGCTATGATCCATGTGATTAGACTGGTTAGTGTTCTGTGATTGTGGTTTTCATTCTGTCTGCCCTTTGATGGATAAGGAAAAGAGGCTTATGGAAGCTTCCTGGTGGGAGAGACTGACTGGTGGGAAACTGGGTGATGATTGGGAAACCATGTAAATGTACGTAATGCTGCAGAACTGTACATTTTAAGGTATTTACCATTTCATGTTTTTAAATTTTTTGAAGTGTACCATTTTACATATGTTCATTTTACCACCATTTTTTAAATAAAAAATGAGACGAGTACTCTTAAACATTCATACTTTAGTGTGTGACACTAAATGGCACTTCCTCTTGGTGAGTCTCTTTGTCCTGAAACAAGTACACTTACTATGTTGCCATGATGTGCCTTCAGTCCAACAGCCAATGATCTAATTATTTGTTTAAACTGGTTTCTACACTGTCCTTTCAAATGTAGAGGATGGCTATGTCGACCTCGTCACAAAATCTCCCAAATTTTTAGTATGAATCGCGACTTAATTTTTCTACTGTGTCTGTGTCACAGGGACAGTAATAAAATTATCTATTTACTGAATTATGAGAAAATCATTTTGGGGACTTCCAAAGCTCTACAAGAATGTAAATAATTTAACACTATTTTTTTTGTGTGAGCTGACTCTAGCAAAATTGGAAAGTCCCAGCCTTGTTTTGCCCTTGGTCACTTTCCCTCCCTCAGCAAATAGACAAATGCAGAGAATGTCTGTTTTCTGACATACAGTAGATATCTGTGAACTAAATGAGTAAATGTGTGAAATGCAGGTTACAGGAAGAATTCCCTTACTGAAGGAAAGGAGAAATCCAATGTCCCATGCAAATCAGCTCAAGTGTGGACTTCAGATCAGCACATTTTGAAATAGTATCATATTCTTATCGGAATAACACATTTTTTAAAATATAGTTGAAAATTTTCCATTAAGAAAAAATCTTTTTCGGGGTAGCAAGGCATTTAGAAATGAGTTGATATATGGCAGAAACCAGCACAATAATGTAAAGCAGTTATCATCCAATTAAAAATAAATTTACACAAACAACAACAACAAAAAAGAAATGAGATTTCAGCACTACTTGGTCCCTTTAATAAAGTCAAAGCCAGGAATACTGGTATGGCTTCTGGGTATCTGTCTTAAAGTCTTTGCAGATACTGTAGTACAAAATTTCCAAGTTTTGCTAGATCGAAGGAAGAGAAATAATCTATTAGAAAAGAGTTGGAACAAAGAAATTCAGCTTTTTGTAATGTTTTGCATTGTAATTTGTATATAAATGTGAATAATATATAGTAAGATTCTGACAAAAGATTAAAACCTAGCACTTACACAATGGAATATTACTCAGCATTAAAAAAAAATTCATTTGAAGCAATTCTACTCAGATGGACGAAACTGGAGCCCATTATCCAGAGTGAAGTAAGCCAGAAGCAAAAACAACAATACAGTATATTAACACATATATATGGAATTTAGAAAGACAGTAACGAGAACCCAACATGGGAGACAACAAAAGGAACGCAGATGTATAGAATAGACTCGTGGACTTTGTGGATGAGGGTAAGGGTGGGATGATATGGGAGAAGGGCATTGAAGCATGTTAATTGTCATGTGTCTAATCAATCGCCAGCCCAGGATTGATGCTCGAGACTGGTGCAGCGAGATTTCCAGCCGGGGAGGGAAGAGGGAGGGGGGTTCCGGAGGGGAAGCATATCTAAACCCATGGTGATATCATGACAATGTATGGCAAAAACAATAAAAATAAATAAATAAATAAATAAAATAAAACCTAGCACTTTATGTGATTAGACTGATTAATGTTTAAAATTTATAGTCACTACTTACTACATGTACAGTGTTATGGTGTCCAGTGAGGCTAAGGAAAAGGCTAAGACTTGGTCCAGCCCTCAGAGAACTGATAATCTAAGCAAGGAGTGGTAGTCACTGAGGAAAGAGCATGAAACTGGGTGATGTTGCCCTGCAGTGAGGGGAAAATTCAGAGGTGGGCAGGAGCAGTGAGAAGGAGTCAGGACAGAAGGAGAGCAGGATAATTAGTGTAGAAATTCCACTAGGAGATTAAAGACAGAAAGGGAATTTAGGAGACTGTTAAGCTAATGACCACTCTAGGAAAGAACCCAGTAACCTAGCAACAATCTACTCTACCCTGAAGGAAGGTGCATCCAAGCACCAGGAAGAATCAAGCCCCAAAGCCTGATAGTTAAAACACAAGACAATAGATCCTGGGTCTGAATCTTGTTACAGGAAGTCAGGGAGTTAATTGTCCTTGAAGAGTAGCATTTCTGTATGTAGCCAAGACAGGAATCCAGGTCAAAGGGGAAAGAAATTAAGTGAAAGGGAACATTATACTGAAACCTAAGATGAATCACCATATTTTATTATATGTTATCACTCTTCTGCTAATATACATATGATTTAAATAGTGACATCAAGATCCCTGTTGGACAGTATAGGGTCAAAGGAGAAACTAATGATGCAAGCCTTGATGCTTACCCAAAAATGAGGAAGAAAGCGGTCCTCTCACCTCCCACTTTTTCCTGGATTATAAGTGTAGCCCTCTGTGTTCTCAGAGCTGCTCTCCCTTGCCTGCCTGCTTGTATCTCTCACAAGCGTCCTGTGCTAATAAACTCACTCTTTGCCCATTGCTTTGCCTCAAGATGAATTATTTGTGCATCAAGACCAAAGAACCTGAGCCTTGTCAGGACAAAAGTCCTGACCCTAGGCGAGTGGTTTCAATCAAAAGAAAGTGGATTCAAATCCCCTCCTAAATCAGAGATTGTGGGTTTAAATCCCAGTCTGAGATGTGGCTGCATTTGAGTCCCACCTGAGAAGGAGCACAGCTTCTGTCAGGGAAATGTGGGTCTTGAGTAGAATTTGGACAGGTTGATGAAGTCAACACACAAGTCTGAAAAATTAGAATTTGTAACCTTAAAATAGAACTATGGGACTTCCTTGGTCACCCAGTGATTAAGACTCCATGCTTACGATTGCAGGGGGCACAGAATCAGTCCCCGGTTGGGGAATTAAGATCCCACGTGCTGTGCTGCATGGCCAAAGTATTAAAAAATTCATATACAATCAAATACATGATGAAATGTGGGGATGGGAATCCATTCAAAGTTCCTGTGACCCGTGTAGGAGAAATGGAATGAAAAGCAGATTCCCAGCATCACTGCCAACCATTTCCATTAACCAGACCACTACGACATGAACAGGTTCATATAGAACTACCTTGGAATTTTCCACCCTCAGCCAATGCTGGCTAGTCCTTACAGCAGATGAAGAAACCAAATCAAAAACCAGGGGCCAGTTAGCTGCCCTCTATTTAACCCACTTACTACTGCAGCATTCAAATTACAAAATAACAGTGCCTTTGCACCATCAGGTGTTACTTTTTCATATTAATTACCATTGAGGAAAATGCAATAATTTAAAAATAATTTAAATCTTTTTTCTAGTTTCCAGTTTTCTAGTTAACAGAAGAGGGAAGGAGATTCATTCTGCTATTGCTTCTTTTTCCCTTTTCCTTTTTTGTTAGGGAGACTTTCTAGATTGTCATCTTTTGTTTCACTTTCCCAGCTTTTCTCTGGTAACCCCTTGCAGTTGCAACCTAGCTACTTCTTGCTTGCTTGTCAGTTAAAAATGCTAGAGTAGGGACTCCTGCTGGGCTCTCAATTTCTCATTTTTACAAGAGAATTTACCCCCCACCCCCACAAGGAGATGCTGGGTGAGCAGCAGCTGGGCCACCGGTAAAAAGAGAGGGATAAATGCATTGCCTTTGAATGTGTATAATTCCCTCCTGTGGCTGCCCGCGGTGCATATGCAGTACCTTAATTTTCCTTTTCCATGAAAAAGCAAATCTCTCCCCTCCAAAGGAGCATGAACAGACATAACCACCTCCTTGGAAAGGTTTGAGGCGTTGGGTGAGCAGAGTGTAGACTGAAGGGAGATGGTGGAAACTCTTTGTCTGAAATCTATTTCTGATGCCGGTCTCAGCAATGTTCAATTAGTGACCACAGAAACCATAGAGAAAGGAGAGGTAGAGACATCTTGGATAAGAAAGAGATAGGCAATACCTCAGAGGACTCCTGTGCTTTCCACAAACATACAGCTACTCCTGGCAAAGCGAGCACAGATAGGACTTCCCCAGTGGTCCAGCGGTTAAGAATCTGCCTTGTAATATAGGGGATATGGGTTCAACCCCTGGTCAGGAAACTCAGATCCCACTTGCTCTGGGGTCCCCGGGCCACAACTAGAGAGTCTGTGTGCCACAACAAAGATCCTGCTTGCTGCAACTAAGACCCAATGCAGTCAAATAGATAAGTACGTTTTTTAAAAAATCGAGCACCGAGAAGAAACTGATGTGTTCCCTCTGCCTTGTCCTTTTATGCTGAGATAATTATTGACCCCACTTAGGGATTGCAGATTGCAGAATGACTCTGTAGATAGTAGAATGATTGGCCCAAGTTAGTGCCGGAATAATATAATAAAGGAAAATGCCAGACTGTAAACTTCTCAAGGACTTGTCAGTTCATCAGTACCTCTCTGCTTTCCTTCCAGAAATATTTTTGAAATTGTGCTCTACATTAGGCTGCCCTTGGTGCTAAGGCCATGTCCCGTCTCCTTAGCCTCTGAAGCCGGAACATAAAGGAGGTGAGTTCCAGGAGTCCTGGTCCCCCAGCTCCACAGGAAAGACTCTGCCTGTGATACAGCCACCATGCATGGTCAGGAAAGTGATTGAGATGCTGGAAGACAAGCAGTAGATCAGAGGAAATGGTCAAGTCAATGTGGGTTTGAAAATGGTGAAGATAGAGGCTTGAGGCAGTAAGACGCAGGGAAGCGAGATGCAGTGAGGACAGGAATTAGTTGTGAAAATCCAGGATGCTGGCTACTGCATCCAGGTGCACTTTAGGGATGCACCTCTCCACTTAGAGTGGGCTTTTTCTGTTGCAGGATAAACTGGAACCCACAAGGATTAGCTGAACCCCAGTGGGTCTCTCACAGCCTCCAGGCCTCCAGATTGGAGGCTAAACACCACCTGGCCCAGGAGTCAGTGAGAATGAAGGAGGCATGGAAGGTTAGCCAAGGTCAGTGGCCATAGCAGCACCTGGTGGCCCAGACATACTGTCGACAGCTTTTCTTCTGCCTTCTGATCTCACACTAAACAGCCTCTGAACTAAAACTGTGGAGAAGGAGGTTCTGGGAAATGTAGTACCAGTTTCCCTAAGCGACAAGGCACAAACCCAGCTTGTTTAGGTTGTGGAAAGTTCAGAATAGCTAATGGATTATGCCGTCCTCCTTGTTTGCACTTTACGACTTGAAAATGTGAAAGTGTTAGCCCCTCAGTCATGTGTGACTGCTTGTGACCCCATGGACTGTAGCCCAGGGTCCTCTGTCCATGGAATTCTCCAGGCCAGAACACTGGAGTGGGTAGCCTTTCCCTTCTCCAGTGGATCTTGCTGACCCAGGAATCGAACCAAGGTCTCAGGCAGATTCTTTACCAATTGAGCTATCAGGGAAGCCTATATATATATATATATAGAGAGAGAGAATGGAATATTAGTCATAAGGAATGAAATAATATTTGCAGGAACATGGATGGACCTGAGATTTTCATACTAAATGAAGTCAGACAAAGACAAATCTTATGATACCACTTATATGTGGGATCTGAAAAAAAAAGATTCAGTTGAATTTGTTAACAAAACAGAAATAGGACCACAGACACAGCAAGCATGTAGTCTTTAGTTAAGAGAAACAGCAGCCCCAGATGAGACGGAGGCACAGGCCAGTGAACACACACGTCTGGAACTGAGCGAGATGTCCTCAGAGCAGAGGTGTGCATCTACCTGGTGAACTCTGTGGCAGAGCCTGGTCCTGTTTATCTGCCTCTGAGTACCAAGGAGGAAGGTAGCAATGGCCTACACAGGAAGGAACTCTTGCTTGGTGCCCTGACAGCACCAACAATTCACCATCCTGCTTTGTGCAAAATTCGGATAATGAATTCTATCCACATCTACAAGTAAATGTGTTGGGGTTGAGGAGGCTGGCCAGGGTGGGGCAGCAGCTCGGGGCCAGAGTTAGGACAACCCACTCATCCTGTTTCAGCACTGAAAATCCAGTGTCCCAGGAAACCCTTCCTCCTGGGTAAACCAGGGCCGCTGGTCATCCTAAGACAAGGCATGCATGGTTGGAACAAGGTCTCGGCCTGGACCACAGGACAAACCAAAGCCAGAGGGCAGAGGACATGTCAAGGAGAGGGTGCCAGCCACCTGGCTGTTGGATTTGCGGGCTGGGGTGGGGCTACAGTGAGTCAGGCCTGTACCGGAGCTGGTGTTCAAAGCTCTAGTCAAGATTCCTTAAGTCAGTAGGAGTTTGACAAATGTAAACAAAGACCAGCTAAGGTTTGTGATGATCTCTGTGCAGCTTTTCTTTTGTTCTTCACTTCCTCTACCTCTTTGAAACTACAGAAGAGAAGAAGATGAGGAAGATGAGGAGAGTAAGATATAGCAATCATTAGATGAAGGTGGGAGTTGATAGAAGACCCCACTGTTTGTGATGCCTTAGAATGAACAGACAACAAGAAGAATCATCATGGCAGAAGTTGTCTTTGGAGCCACCTTATATTCAGGTCACTTTTATCTTCTCAGTTGCGTCTGGTCAAGATGTGAGAAAATAGGTATTCCCGAGCTTAGACTCTCTGGCTTTCTTCCAGGTGGGGTGGGGGTCTTTTCCTTTCCATTTGTCTTTCACCTACTCTATCCCACTTTCTGCAAACTCTAAACTGTCTACTTAAACACATGGTCCTAACTTTTCGTACAATCTCAGCCTTTGGGCACAATCTTAGCCTCAAGTATCTGTTTCAACTCCTAAACATTTTAGCTAAGACACACTGCTTTCTTTTTTTTTTTTTAGGTGATTCCCAGTGATGAAGTGAGTGTTTATAGGTAGAGTTTTTGTCTGTTATATCATCAGACAAAAATGAGTAGACAAATTCCCACCCAAATTTGGAGATCATGTTTGAGAGATAGTCCATCTTAAAATCCTCACTGAATCTTTCAAAGCCATCCTCTAAGGCCGTGTGACTTAAGTTGAAGAAAGCCAAATAAAGGTGCTCAAACCCCAAGTCACAGAGGCAGAGGATTTCAATCTCCTGCATTGATTGTGGACAAGCTGCTTCCTCCAAGCCCTCTAGTTGGGGAGCAGTGGGAACTGTTTATTTAACAATGATTGATGGAATTCTTGACCAATATATAGCATAGTGTAAATAACTTCCTACTTTATAGTCCTCACATCAGAAATCCATACAATCGGATGGTCTTTCCACAATACTTCCCCTACGACAGGGTTGGGGATTTACTGCAAGCTCTCATTCTATCTTTTCTGAGTAATTATATTCCAAGGTCAGTGATAAACTATAACTTGGGCGGGGGTAGGGGGGTCATTTCAAGGAAGTCTGTGCATGCATGCTAAGTTGCTTTAATTGCGTGTGACTGTGCGACTAAGGACATAGCCCACTAGGCTTCTCTGTCAATGGTATTCTACAGACAAGAATACTGGAGTGAGTTGCCAGGCCCTCCTCCAGGGGATCTTCCAGACTCAGGGATCATGCTTGCGTCACTTAGGTCCTTGCACTGGCAGGATTCTTTATCATTAGTACCATCTGGGAAGCCCCTCAAGGAAGTCTAAGACATTGGAATTGAAGGGGAAAAAAATAATAATCCCTGTGACCTGGAACTGAAAGCCTTATTTTTTAATCCCCGCAAACAAGAGGATCTGACAGTCCTCAGGTCATTTCCACTGTGAAAGCATGTGTGTGCGTGTGCATCCAGGCACCCACTCGCCCTCTAGGTGGTGCCAGGAAGGAGTATGGTCCAGTGGTGGGACCTGTGCCTGAAGTGGCTGTGCAATCCCCAGGAAAGGAAATGAATGAGATCTACCTCATCATTTCCGAGGATTGTCAAATCAAAGGCGTGTGCCTTTAACAACAACTTTACTTAGCCCACGTGACTAGCATGTCCACTTTGTTCGGCTTCCACATTGTGAAAAGAAGGTGGCTACTTAGCTTGTGAATTGAAGTTTGAAAGAGTCTGGAAATCTGTAGAAGAAAGAGATGTGGGTGGTATTGTTTCCTTGCTATAAACAAAGAATTTATCTGACCTGATTACCATTAGCATTTATTCAATAATCTTAACATCAGATAGCTTTGTTTGCATGTTTTGACTACTTAGATTCTTAATTATCCTGTTATCATGGCCATAATCCATTGATTGGGCTGAAAGACATATTTCATTCTGTATCATCATTTACAGAATGAAATAACACACACTAATTTGAACTATATTAATGTTCCTATCTTTAAAAAAAATTGAGCTTTTAAATTCGGAGAAGGCGATGGCAACCCACTCCCAGTACTCTTGCCCGGGGAGTCCCATGGACAGAGGCACCTGGTGGGCTGCAGTCCATGGGGTCGAGAAGAGTTGAACACGACTGAGTGACTTCACTTTCACTTTTCACTTTCATGCATTGGAAAAGGAAATAGCAACCCACTCCAGTGTTCTTGCCTGGAGAATCGCAGGGACGGGGGAGCCTGGTGGGCTGCCGTCTATGGGGTTGCATGGAGTCAGACACGACTGAAGCAACTTAGCAACAGCAGAAGCAGCCTTTAAATTATACTTAGAAACTTTTATATCTAAAAAACATGCATGTGAGAACAGATACATGGATATACATAACTGGGGCTTCCCAAGTGACTTAGTTGTAAAGAATCCTCCCGCCAGTGCAAGAAACTCAGATTTGATCCCTGGGTTGGGAAGATCCTCTGGAGGAAGACGTAACAACCCACTCTGGTATTCTTGCCTGGAGAATCTCATGGACAGAGGAGTCTGGTGGGCTACAGTCCATAGGGTCTCAAAGAGCTGGACAAAACTGAAGCAACTTAGCATGAATGCATATGTATAACTGATTCACTTTACCGTACACCTGAAACTAACACAACATTGCAAATCAGCTATAATATAATTTTTAAAATTATGTTTAATTAGAGGATAATTGTCTTACAGTGTTCTGTGATTTCTGCTTCACAGCAACATGAATCAGCTTTATGTATACATATATCCCCTCCCTCGTGAATATTGCTCCCACTCCCCCCAATCCCACCCTTCAGGGTCATCACAGAGCACCGAACTGAGCTCCCTGTGCTCTACAGCCGCTTCCCGCTAGCTATCTGTTTTACACGATAGTGTATATAGGTCAATGCTACTCTGCATTCAGCCCACCCTTTCTTTCCCCCTCTATCCACAAGTCCATTCACTATGTCTGCATCTTTATTCCTGCCCTACAAATAGGTTCACCAGTACTATTTTTATAGATACCATAGAAAAGTGAAGTCGCTCAGTCGTGACTATTTGCGACCCCATGGATAGTAGCCTGCACCAGGCTCCTCCATCCATGGGATTTTCTAGGCAAGAGTACTGGAGTGGGTTGCCATTGCCTTCTCCAGGGAATCTTCCCAACCCAGGGATCGAACCCAGATCTCCTGCATTGATAGATAGACACTTTACCGTCTGAGCCACCAGGGAAGTTACATTCCATATATATGTGCGTTAATATATGATATTTATTTTTCTCTTTCTGACCTGCTTCACTCTGTAGAACAGGTTTTAGTTTCATCTATCTCCCTACCACTGACTCAAATTCATTCCTTTTTATGACTAATATTCCACTGTATATATGTACCACAACTTCTTTATTCATTCATCTGTTGATGGACATGGAACATCTAGGTTGCTTCTGTGCCCTAGCTATTGTAAATAGTGCTGCAGTGAACATTATTTTTTTTAGCTGGTAAGTCATGTCTGACTTTCATGACCCCATGGACTGTAGCCCACCAGGCTCCTCTGTCCATGGAATCTCTCCAGGCAAGAATACTGGAATGGGTTGCCATACCTTTCTCCAAGGGATCTTCCGCACCCAGAGAAGGAAACCATATCTCCGGCATTGCAGGTGGATTCTTTACTGCTGAGTCACCACAGTGAACATCGGGCTAAAACAAATTTTTTAATTAAAAAAAGACAAAAAACGGACGGTTGTGAGCTGAGACTTCTTTTCTGACTAGAGGCCAGTTAGACCTCCAGCCTTGGAGAAACTGTGACCTTCCGGGGGCAGAGGAGGAACGGTTCCTGCTGCTGAGGGGCTATGTGTGTCCCACAAAGCGTCATGTGACGCCCTGTGTCACAGTCTCTCCAAGTGCTTGTTTGAGTGCAATTTCCAAACTCCCAGAAAAACTAACCCAGAATTTGGGGCTTTCTGTATTCATAAATGTCTCGACACATTACATTACAAGAATAAATGCCCTACCTCTGGAATTGGTTAGTTCAGAGTCCCCTGCAGGGAGGTCTTAGTATTGCTGGTGGAGAGTGGATGTGGCTCCCATTTCCAAGCTCACCAAGTCTCCCTGTTCCTCAGTGGCCTCCGCCCTCTCCCAGTTGTGTGCTGGTGAGGGTTCATCATTGTCTAGTAAACCTGGGACACTCATCCAACCCACTTGGAGTTCCTGGCTCTGCCTCTGGTCCCCCCACCTCCATCCCCAGGCAGGTCCCTTGACCAACAAGAATGAGGCTTGGAAATAAACCCGAGCTTGGCTTTCTTCCTCCAGAAGCTTTCCTCAGGCTCCCAAGTCCTCATCAGGGAAAGTCAGTCCTGCTCAGCCCCAGCTTGGAAATAGGGTGCTGGAGCTCCTTGCCAGGTCTGCGCAGTTCAACCCTGGATACAGAACTTCCTCCTTTCAAATGACTGCCTCGCCTGCAATTCTGTAGTTTCCAGAAATTATTTCCTTATTTTAGAAAGTGCTGCCTCAGAGAAATGATTTGACCACTGTAAATGTTTCGAGGTCACTTTCAGACCACTGCTATTTTTAGAGTGAAAGTGAAGTCACTCAGCCGTGTCCAACTCTTTGCAACCCCATGGACTGTAGCCAGCCAGGTTCCACTGTCTGTGGGGATTCTCCAGGCAAGAATACTGAAGTGGTCTGCCATTTCCTTTTCCAGAAGCACCATTATTCTTAAAGGAGTGGGTAATCTTCTACCTGTCTGGGACTCTTCCCTGGAGTGTAATCTTGTTAAAGATGATACCCATGGGTACTTTCCTGGCAGCACAGTGGATAAGAATCCGCCTACCAGTGCAGGGGATATGGGTTTGATCCCTGGTCTGGGAAGATTCCACATGCCGTGGAGCAACTAAGTCCACACACCTAAAACCTGTACTCCACAAGAGAGGCCACTGCAATGAGAAGCCTGACTGAGCTTGCCACAACTGGAGAAAGCTTGAGCAAAGCAATGAAGAGCCAGTGCAACCAAATAAAAATAAGTATAATAAATAAATGAGCGACTAAAAAAAAATAATACCTGTGGTCAAAAGGGCCTTTTAGTAGGAGCTGTGAAAGGTTCCACCTTTTCTGAGATAACTGCTGGCGACTGGGGCTAGTAACAGGGCAGGTACTTCACCCTTTATCACCTGCTGAGAGGCACAATTCACTAGCATCTGCCACAGCAGGCTTCCTCCTGCAGGAGAGGAGGAAAAAGGGGAGGGAAGCAGGACTCAAGGGAGACAGACAAACAGAAAGACTTTACACCCAGAGCCCCCAGGGCGGCCTTTCCATCCTTCCTGACCACGAAATAATTGGTCATTTTCCTAATCAAGATCACGGGAATTCATGCAGTTTAAGGAAGAATTCCAAAATCTGCTATTCTATATTATGCAACATTGTAAATCAATGGTACTTCAGTAAAATTAATTAACTATTTAAAAAAAAAAAACCTGCCATTCTCCCACAACATTGTTGTCATGCAACTGCTTTCCTTGGTATTATTTAGTTCAGGTTTATAGGAAGATAAGGGGATGCCCTGCTGCCTCAGAGGGTAAAGCAATCTGCCCGCAATGTGGGAGACCCAGGTAAGATTCCTGGGTGGGGAACCTCTGGAGAAGGAAATGGCAACCCACTCCAGTACTCTTGCCTAGAAAGTTCCATGGATGGAGGAGCCTGGTGGGCTACAATCCATGGCGTTGGACAGAGTTGGACACGACTGAGTGACTTCCCTTTCTATAGGAAGATACAAAACGACAATAGTTAGCAGCTTAAAAATGTATATGTGTGTGAGCTCTAAGTATTAGCATCACAAATAACTTCCTGTTCTGGGCCTTTAGCCAGCAGTTGCCTAGTTTATATCACTAGTAATTTGGGATAATAGATTGTAAGGACAGTAGTCTAGGTACTCTGTGTGAATTGACGCACTTAAAACTCCTAGCAGCCCTATGAAGTAGATACTAATATTGCTGTTTTATAGATGATACAAATGAGGCACAGAGAGACAAACACCTATTCCAAGGTCACAATAGTGACTAGAGGGGCCAGAAGAGCTCAGGTCCTCACTGCTCAATGTGTGGTCCCTTGAGCAGCAGCTTGGGCATCTCCTGAGAGCTTAGTAGAAATTCAGTCTCTTAAGCCTGGAATTGGAAATCTACATTTTAACAAGGCTTCCCAGGTGATTCACATGCACATTGAAGTTTAAAAACCATGGGCTTAGATAGTCTTGGATTCTTTTTCTCTCTGTGTCCATTAAAAATTCACTTATGGCTTAAGACTTTAGGAAATAATGTGTACTTGGCTGATTTACTATAAAAATCATAGGATTTTTATACTAAAAAAATAGGATTTTTATACTAAAAAAAATAGGATTGTAAGATGATTTTTGAGTCCTCTCCAATATCTTCTCAAGAAAATAAATAGCATACATTATTTTTTAAGTCCAAAAAGTTATTGAATTCTTATTATATCAGGCATTCTCATTTCATTAAATCATCATAGAATATGTCACGAAATAGATACTGTGCTCTGTTTAGTTGCTCAGTTGTGTTGGACTCTGTGTGACCCCATGGACTGTAGCCTGCCTGGTTCCTCTGTCCGTGGGGATTCTCCAGGCCAGAATACTGGAGTGAGTTGCCACATCCTCCTCCAGGGGATCTTCCCAACCCAGGGATTGAACCCAGGTCTCCCGCATTGCAGGTGGATTCTTTACTGTCTGAGCCATCAGGGGAGCCCAAGAATACTGGAATGGGTAGTCTATCCCTTTTCCAGGGGACTTCTTGACCTGGGATAGTTACTACTAGCCTCAAATTACAGATGGGAAAACTGTGGGCAGATGGATTAAGAAGAAAAGACAATGAAGGACTGTGAGAGAGAATTTGCAAATGATGTAACCAAAAATATGCAAACTGTTCATATATAGCTCAATGTCAAAAGATAAAATAAAGAACCTAAATAAAGAATGGGCAGAAGACCTAAATAGACAATTCTCTAAAGAAGATACACAGATGGCCAACAAGCATATGAATAGATGCTCAACATCACTAATTATTAGAGAAATGCAAATCAAATCAATGGCCAGCATCAAAAAACCTACAAGCAGTAAATGCTGACAAGGGTGTAGAGAGAAGGGCACCCTCCTATACTGTTGGAGGGAATGTAAATCGGGACATCCGCTATGGAGAACAGTATAGAGTTTCCTTAAAAATCTAAAAATAGAGCTATCATATGATCTGGCAATACTACACCTGGAAATATGTCTGGAAAAGAAGAAAACTCTAATTCAAAAAGTACTTGCACTCCAGTGCTCCTTGAAGCACAATTTACAAAAGCCAAGACCTGGGAACATCCTGAACGTCCATCAGTAGAGGAACAGACAAAGAGGATGTGGTACATATTTACAGTGGAAGACTACTCAGTCAAAAGAAGAACGAAATAATGCCATTTGGGCAACATGGTTGGATCTAGAGATTACTGTACTAAGCGAAGCAAGTCAAAGCCAAATCATATGATATCACTTATATGCAAAATCTAAAACCAATGATACAAATGACGTTATTTACAAAACAGACTAACCGATGCAGAAAAAAACATGGTTACCAAAGGTGAGAGGAGTGGGGGAAAGAATAAATTAGGTTAATATATACACACTCCTATATATAAAACAGGCTTCCCTGGTGGCTCAGTGGTAAAGAAGCCACCTACCAATGCAGGAGACATGGGTCTGATCCCTGGGTTGAGAAGATACCCAGGAGAAGGAAATGGGAACCTATTCCAGTATTCTTGCCAGGGAAATCCCATGGACAGAGGAGCCTGACAGGCTACAGTCCATGGGGCTACAAAAGAGTCAGACACGAGTTAGTGACCAAACAACAACATATATAAACTAGATAACCAATAATGACCTCCTGTGCAGCTCAGGGAGCTATACTCAACACTGTGTAATAACCTATATGGGAGAAGAATCTGAAAAGGAATGTGTATGTATGTGTAACTCAATCACTTTGCTGTACAACTGAGACTAACACACCATTGTAAATCAATTATACTCCAATAAAAAGAACAGAAGAGAAAAGGTTAGGAGGAGCAAGGACAAGACAGTTCCGTTGACAGCTCTGCTTCTTGAAACAAGCTCCTCGTGGTGATTTCCTAGCAGGTGGCACAGTGAACCATTCGCTGCTGCTGCTGCTAAGTCGCTTCAGTCATGTCCGACTCTGTGCGACCCCAGAGACGGCAGCCCACAAGGCTCCCCCATCCCTGGGATTCTCCAGGCAAGAACACTGGAGTGGGTTGCCATTTCCTTCTCCAATGCATGAAAATGATAAGTGAAAGTGAAGTCACTCAGTCGTGTCCGACTCTGTGCAACCCCATGGACTGCAGCTAATCTTTGACAAAATATTTTTTTCAAACCCTATCTCCAAAGCACAAAATACTTTACTTAATCCTGAGCACATTTCTCCATCATTTAAGGTAGTGATATTAATGCAACCTAAGAGAGTATCAACTCTGGAAAATTAAGTCAAAGCCAAGAAAAGCAAATCAGTTCTTCTCCTGTAATTCATGCCTAGAGTTGTACATTGTCTAAAAAACAAAACCAAAATCTAGAGTATGAGACAAAGCTCGTCCTTAGACGTTTTCTTCCAAGGGCTTGGTTTAGATGCTTTTCAGAGTGATGCCAGCAACTGAGTTTTTTCTGGAAGTCACATGGGTAATGATTCACCTGGCCAATTATTCAAGGTAGGATTTATTTGAAACTGCTGTCACTTGTAGATTAATTTTGATTCAGGAAAATCACATGCTACAATTACAGAATAAAATGCAGATTAGCCAACAAAATGCGTCAGGCCCATTAAAATGTGTAAGCTTTCTCATGAATTAGTTTTTTACAACGTGACATGTTTGCTTCCCAAATTACAATGAGATTTAAGCTGAATTTACAGGAGGACTGTTTGGTTCTTTCTTCTAATAGGAAATCACTGGCAGTTTTGTATGAAGTCATTTTCTATTTTTAAAACAATTGCATTTGAGACATAACTGTGAGTGTGACAGGGCAAAAAGTGAGATGAATAAATGGGTCTGAAACCCAGGCTAATGGAGCGAGCTTTTCAAAATCACATACACATTTATGTACTTCTTCCACCACTTATAGCTTCATTCATCATAATGTTTTTTGGCCACTTCCTAGAGAGTATTTCCAATCCTAATATATTTCTAACAAAAGTCCCATGGTGGAATTCTGCAATATTCCTTGTTTACCTGTACAGATTTTCTAGTAGATCTCTGATGGCTGAATAAATACATTAATATATTTACTTAGTAATCTAGATACAACATGGGCTTCCCAGGTGGCTCGATGGTAAAGAATCCACCTGCCAATTCAGGAGATGCAAGAGATATGGTTCGACCCCTGAGTCAGGGAGATCCCTTGGAGAAGGGAATGGCAACGCAATCCAGTATTCTTGCCTGGGAAATCCCATGGATGAAGGAGCCTAGCGGTTACAGTTCATGGGATAGCAAAGAATCACACACAACGGCACGCATGCATGCACCTGCCTGGATATAACATACATCATTCATCATACAAAAAAGAAGCAGGCCGAGGCTTCTATCCTTCTGAGCAAGACTATGTGATCTTGAGCAGGTCACTCAGTTCTCTGAACCTCAGTATTCTCATCTGAAAAATGATAGGCTAAATTAGATTATCTTTTATGGTGCCCTTTAAATTTAATATTCCACAGGAATTATTCCATTAATCTCTCAATTTGGACCAAGTAGAAATTTATTTAAAAAATCTTAATAAAAAAAGTAACTTTTAAAATGTAATTTTATAACTTCAAAGCAGCATGGGACCCGGAATTGAGTAAACAAATAGTATCATTTGTTTGCAAACAAATGTAAAACTATATAACCATGCTCTAAAATACTTTAAAATCACTTCAGAATTTTGTTTATGATATTAGTTTTCATAGTAAGGCTATTTTAATACCAAAACAACATTATCTATAAAATCCCTTCACTGTATAATAAAACTTGGCAAATTGATAATAAAAATTACATGAAAGGATAAGCCGGCAAATAAAATGTTTAAAAAATACAGACAACAATGTACCACTCCCCATAAGATTAAATTTACATTTATCAAAAACATATGGATTCTAAACATAAAAAGGGTGCTTGACTTTAGGGGGATTGGTTGGGAAACGATACAAAGGAACATTTTAGGATGACGAAAATATTCACATTCTTGATCTAAAAAGTAAATGCATTGGTGTGTTCACTTAGTAAGATGTTATCTAGCTGAACGCTAAGTAAATGTATTTACTCAAGTATATGTTTCATATCAACTTTTTAAAAAACTTCTAAAAGTTGGACCTACTGACACTTTTTTCCACAAGAATCTCTATCCCTTTATTAGTTGTAGAATAAATAAAATCTAAGATCCATCCGTCATATCAGAGGCAATTTAGTCTCTAATTATGACAGTCAAAAGAAGAGAGTAGGAAACAAAACTTTAAAAAGCACCGGGAGTAGTTTCTGAAGCATCCCATGAGGTAATGATACTCCATCACCACCTCTTCTACGTGACTCCTCAAGGCCTTTGAAACTGGGTTTTGTCTCCTTTTTATGTCACACTACATTCCCAGGACATCTGTGGTGAACATTTAGACTAAATAGGAAAATGGGACAACCTACGATGTTCTAACAAGAACAACAGGTTATATGATCTAAAAGACAAAAAAACATCTTATTCTTGTTCATTTTTGTATCCTCCGAAGCTCATGGCCAACTTTTCAGTATTCAGTAAGGATTCAATTTCTATTTGTTACATTCAATTTCAAATATATATGATAAAAATTTAGAATCAAAAATATTTTTAAAGGGAAAAATATTAAAATTGGGCAGAAAAATAACATAATGAGTCAGCAAATTAGTTCATTAGTGGCAGTATACTAAGTAAATACACATGAATCATCTTGCAGAATAATGGAGTCTCACTAGAAATGAAAGAGATTAAAATTAAAACAATTATAGCTATCAATAAGTATGACGAGTGTTACACTTATAGCCAAAAGGGAGAATCTGATTTTAAAATTAAATTGAAAGTGAAAGTGTTAGTCTTGTAGTCGTGTCTGACTCTTTGCAATCCCATGGGCTGTAGTGCGCAGGGCTCCTCTGTTCAGGGAATTCTCCAAGCAAGAATCCTGAAGTGAGTTGCCGCTCCCTTCTTTATGCGATCTTCCCGACCCAAGGATCAAACCTGGGTCCCCTGCATTGCAGGCAGATTCTTTACCATCTGAGCCATTAGGAAAACCCCCAAATTAAATTAGGCTTTAGTAAAAACTCTTTAAAACTCTTAAAAGTGCTCTGAAATCTCAAAATTTCTGTAAAACTTCTCAGCTATTTTCTCATCCTCTGATAATCCACTTAGTTTTTCCTCACATATCAGCATTCAGTATGAACTTCAAAATGATTTCTCATGATATTTGATTGCTTTTTCATTAATTATTAATAGTGACAAAATATTGTCCATGTTTTTATTATAACTCACTCTACAATATTTGATGTAAAGTATGCAGCACATCAACTTTTTATTTGCCTAACCAGAGTTCATACCCACTTACACCAATATCTTTACAAGAACATGAGCTTCTCATTGAAATCAGTTCCAAATTCAGAAAGAAAAGAACTAAGTCTCAACAACTTAGAAAGGTCCTAAGTGATGGGTCTTGAAGAAATTGAAATTGTAACGTCTGATCTGCATATGATGTGTTGACCACAGCAGCATTCAAGCAACAAGACTGCCCAAAGAGTTGGACCTCAAGAGCCAGATTCCAATTTTCGAAAACACAGAAGACAGAGGAACACATTAAATGACATGACACCAGGCAAATTCAGAATGTTGGGTATTTCTGCTGGATGACAGACCCAGTCACTGCAACAAGAAAAGAAAGAAGACTTACTGTTTATTGTTTATTTACAGCTTATTGTTGCTGTTGCTCAGTCACCAAGTCATGTCTGACTCTTTGTGACCCCATCAATTGCAGCATACTCAGGCCTCTCTGTCCTTCACCTTCTCCCAGAATTCAGCCAAGTTCATGTCCATTGAATCAGTGATGCCATCAAACCATCTCATCCTTGGCTACCCTCTTCTCCTTTCACCTTCAATCTTTCCCAGCATCAGGGTCTTTTCCTATGAATCAGCTCTTCAAATCAGGTGGCCAAAGTACTGGAGCTTCAGCTTCAGCATCATGCCTTCCAATGAGTATTCAGGGTTAATTTCCCTTAGGATTGACTGGTTTGATCTGCTTGCTATCCAAGGGACTCTCAAGACTCTTATCCAGCATCACAGTTTGAAAACACCAATTCTTCAGCATTCAGTCTTCTTTATGGTCCAACTTTCACCTGCCGGGGTCCAGCCCCGGCGGGGTCCGGGGGTCTTGAGGGATGAGTGGCGTCGGCGGAAGAACTGAGCTGAGTCGGTGTGTGGTGATGAAGCAGTCTCTCTTTATTGCTGCTAGTTTTGTGAGGTGATGGAGAAGTCTCTCCCAAAGGCGGTGGAGAAGTCTCTCACTTTATTTTTGTTAGCTTACAGTTTTATAGCCAAAGAACATCCCCATTACATCACAACATTTTTATGCAAACTTGTTTTCTGCCTACCAACAACAACCTTTACATTAAGCTCATCTTCTTTACAAAAGGTTGGATTTTTGCATAATCAGACTTAATAATAGTATGTTTACCATTTGAATGTCTCTAGCACACCTTTATTTAGCATAATGCGGGCAAATATTCACTGTCTTACAAGATAGCCTTTTCAGCAACTTATCCAGGAAACACAGGGCTAGAATCTATCTCAAAAAGAGGCGGTTGTAAAGAACTTACTTTCTATATCCGAGAGGGAAGAAGGCTGTAAATGGTTGCTATACTTTAAGAATGTATGCATTTCTTTTGTCCCCGGAAAAGGTGTGCCTCTCCACTCATCTCTGAATATTCAGGGATTGACACAGGAAGCCTCCTGCCAAATGTTCCCTGACAAGGTGTAACTATGTAGAAGCTAGAAAGAGGGGCTTAAGCTTGAAACTGTTTTATTTTATTAAACTATATTGGTTTTTACAAGGAAAGAGAAAAGAAGACAAAGAGACAGTCTAGCAGCACTGCTTTAACAATGAAACCGTATTAACCTTACAACTACTAAAAGGAATTTCTATTTCTACACTATCCTAAAGCAATCAGTGTCTCCAACTATGCTGGTCACAGTTATGAGCATTCCTAAGTCCCATTTCAGCCTGGTTCTTTTTCAAGAAAGGGAGCCTCCTCCGTGGAGTGGTCGGGGGGAGTGGGATGTGGAAAGGTGACCCAAGTACGAGCCCTTCTGGTGGTGGCTTTGCCATGACCCCCAGAGAGCTCTTGGTAAACTCCCCAGTAACTAGTAGGAGGGAAATAAGGTCTGAGGGAATTATCTCAGGATGAATTTTTTCTAACTGGGACTGACCTACTGAGATGAGCTAATGTTCAGAGCATAAACAGAACTTCCCAAGAAAAATACCAGGAGAGGCCTTGCCTTGGGATGCCCCGAAGGAAAATCCACTTTGCAGTTTCCTTCTCAGTCTCGTGACTTTGTCATCCGAGTGAGGGGGCATCCTGACGGCTCCTGGCATTCACATCCATACAAGACTACTGGAAACATCATAGCTTTGACTATATATCTTTGCTTTTCAATATGCTATCTAGGTTTGTCATAGCCTTTCTTCCAAAAAGCAACCTTCTTCTATTTCATGGCTGTAGTCACCATTCACAGTGATTCTGGAGCCCAAGAAGAGAAAACCTGTCACTGCTTCCACCTGTACCAGCTTATAGGACATCAAAGGAGAGAACACAACAAAATGCAATGTTTCGACCTAATTCAGATCCATATTTTTACAATCAACTGTAAAAATGCATTTTAGAGGCAATGAGGGAAATATTACATGGACTAGTTATTGCATGTTGCCAGAGGATAGTTTTATATTTTGCTAGATGTGATAATGACAATGTGGCTGTGTAAGAATATGTTCGTTTTGGGGGAGAAATGCACAATGAAGTACGTGAGGCTTCCTGTGTGGCCCAGTGGTAAAGAATCCCCCTGCCAGCGCAGGAGAGATAGGAGACTCAAGCCCGATCCCTGGGTCGGGAAGATCCCCTGGAGAAGGAAATGGCTACTCACTCGAGTATTCTTGCCTGAAAAATCCCATAGACAGAGAAGCCTGTCCATGGGGTGTCAAAGAGTCAGACACAACTGAGCAACATAGCACGCATGCTTGTGAAATATGTGGGATATAATAGAATATCTGAAATTCACTTTAAAATATTTTAGCAAATGAAAAAGGAAAAAACTATGTGATCAAATGTGGGAAGTTTTTGGTAAATTGTTGAATATGAGTGACAGGTAAGTGGGATATGTTCTAAAATATTCATAACAAAAAATTTAAATGTTATAGTCAAGAAGATTGATATATGACTCTCCATTATCAAAAATAAATAACAGTGATTTTAAAAGCTGTTTGCAGACTTTAAATACAAATATATTGCTCACAGTATTTTATACAATCCTCTGAAGTCTCTGACCTCAATAAGAGTTTGCATCTTTCACTACCTAATTCCACTCACGGTAAATATATCATGAGAAAATAATAGAGAAGGAAAAATACCCAGAAGTATTCATGCAGCTTTAACTATAACAGAGAAAATTTGGAATTTAAATATAAAATATAGGAGAACATGAAGTAAATTATTATGCATCAACTTAATGTAAAACCTGAAGCCTATCAAAAGTGATACGAATTTGAGCTATGTAAATACATGAAACTAAGTACACACTGACATAGATTATAAGAAATTTTAAGGATCATTAAAACTCTTTCATGGTTGCAAGTGACAGAAAAGCCAACCCAGGCTGGCTTAAGGAGAAAAGGAAATCAATTGGCTGATGGAAATGAAAAGTTTAAAAGACTCAAAAATCACCGTGAAATGAATTATAGACAAATGAAAACACAAAACAGTAAAAAATTTTAGAAGAAAACAAGGACAAAAATCTAGGAGACACTGGATTTGGTGATGAATTTTTAGATACAATATCAAAAGCATAATGAAAGAAAAACATGATTATTAAAATTAAATTAATAAATATATTAAATATTAAAGTGGTTTATTCAATTAAATATTAAAGTAGTTTATTAAAACTAAAACTTGTGCTCTGCTCTATCAAAGACTATGTTATGAAAATGAAAAGACAAGCCACAAAACCAGGGGAAAATATTTGCAGAACATTTATCTGATAAAAGACTCATCTCTAAAATACATGCAGAACTGTTAAAGCTCAACAATAAGAAAATAATTATTTTATAATAGGCAAACATTATGAACAGACATCACATCAAAGAAGATACTCAGATGCCAAAGAAGTATATGATTATTGACCATTACGGAATTAAAAATTAAAACAGCAGTGAGACATAACTACATCTGGTAAGAATGGCTAAAGGTGAGAACAGAAAGTCCACCAAATGCTGACATGGGAGTAAAGTAACAGGGACTCTCACTTAACTGCAAGCGACACTATAAAATGGCACAGCTCCTATGCAAGACAATTTGGCACTTTCTTGTCTGATTTTGTTGTTGTTGTTGTTGTTGGAGTATAGTTGCTGTACAATGTGTTGATTTCTGCTGTACAACGAAGTGAATCAGCTATATATGTATACATATGTCCCCTCCCTCCCACTCACACCCACCCCACCCATCTAGGTCATCGCAGAGCACAGAGCTGAGCTCCCTGTGCTATACGGCAGCTTCCCACGAGTTATTTATTTTTTTTACACATGGTAGTGTATATATGCCAGTCCTTCTCTCCCAGTTCGTCTCCCTCTCCCCTTCCTGCCCTGTGTGTCTACACATCTGTCCTCTCTGTGCGCACCTCCGTTCCTGCCCTGCAAACAGCTCATCTGTACCACCTTTCTAGATTCCATTCGTATGCATTAAGATATAATATTTGTTTTCTCTTTCTGACATATTTCAACTTGGCAGTTTCTTACAAAGCTAAACAGAGTCTTACTATATGATCCAGCAATTGCGTTGCTGAGTATGTACCAAATTGATTTGAAAACATATCCATGCAAAAGTCTCATCGAAGTTTTTTTGTTTTTTCCAGAATTGCCAAGATGATTAGGTAAACATATTGTGATACAACCCTACAATGGAAGGCTATTCAGCGATAAAAATAAGTGGACACTCCAGCAGTGAAAAGACATGGAGGAAATTTCAATGCATATTGACAAGTGAATGAAGCCAATCTGAAAAGGCTACCCACTGTAAGATCCCAGCTCTGTGATATCCAGGAAACGGCAAAACTTCAGAGAGAGAAAAAGGATCAGTGGTTGCCAAGAACTCAGTGAAGGAGAAGGGGGGATGTGTAGGTGAAGCACAGGGACATTTAAAGGGTTGAAAAGTAGTCATGGTGGGTACATGACCTTACGAAGTTGTCAAAACCTGTAGACTCACAGCACAGACAGCAAACCTTGGTGCACACAAATTTTAAAAATCATTTAAGAATCTGGGGGATGGCAGCCATTCTGACTGGTGTAAAGTGGTACCTCATTGTGGCTTTGATTTGCATTTCTCTGATAATGAGTGATGTTGAGCATCTTTTCATGTGTTTGTTAGCCATTTGTATGTCTTCTTTGGAGAAATGTCTGTTAAGTTCTTTGGCCCACTTTTTGATTGGGTCGTTTATTTTTCTAGAATGGAGCTGCAGGAGTTGCTTGTATATTTTTGAGATTAACTGTTTGTCTGTTGCTTCATTGGCTATTATTTTCTCCCATTCTGTCTTTTCACCTTGCTTATAGTTTCCTTCGTTGTGCAGAAGCTTTTAATTTTAATTAGGTCCCATTTGTTTATTCGTGCTTTTATTTCCAATATTCTGGGAGGTGGGTCATAGAGGATCTCGCTTTGGTTTATGTCGGAGAGTGTTTTGCCTATGTTATCCTCTAGGAGTTTTATAGTTTCTGGTCTTATGCTTAGATCTTTGATCCGTTTTGAGTTTGTTTTTGTGTATGGTGTTAGAAAGTGTTCTAGTTTCATTCTTTTACAAGTGGCTGTCCAGTTTTCCCAGCACCACTTGTTAAAGAGATTGTCTTTTCTCCATTGTATATTCTTGCCTCCTTTGTCAAAGATAAGGTATCCATAGATGCGTGGATTTATCTCTGGGCTATCTATTTTGTTCCATTGATCTATATTTCTGTCTTTGTGCCAGTACCATACTGTCTTAATGACTGTGGATTTGTAGTATAGCTTACAGTCAGGCAGGTTGATTCCTCCAGTTCCATTCTTCTTTCTCAAGATTGCCTCCTACACTGTTGGTGGGAATGCAAACTAGTACAGCCACTATGGAAAACAGTGTGGAGGTTCCTTAAAAAACTGCAAATAGACCTGCCATATGACCCAGCAATCCCACTGCTGGGCATACACACCGAGGAAACCAGAATTGAAAGAGACACGTGTACCCCAGTGTTCATCACCGCATTGTTTACAATAGCCAGGACATGGAAGCAACCTAGATGCCCATCAACTGACAAATGGATAAGAAAGCTGTGGTACATATACACAATGGAATATTACTCAGCATTAAAAAAAATTTCATTTGAAGCAGTTCTACTCAGGTGGACGGAACTGGAGCCCATTATCCAGAGTGAAGTAAGCCAGAAGGAAAAACAACAATACAGTATACTAACACATATATATGGAATTTAGAAAGATGGTAACGAGAACCCTGCATGTGAGACAGAAAAAGGAACGCAGATGTATAGAACAGACTCGTGGACTCTGTGGAAGAGGGCAAGGGTGGGATGATATGGGAGAATGGCATTGAAACATGTTAATTATCATATGTGTAATCAATCACCAGCCCAGGATTGAAGCTCGGGGCTGGTGCACCGAGATGTCCCAGGGGGAGGGAATCGGGAGGGAGGAGGGAGGGGAGTTCTGGAGGGGGAGCATATGTAAACCCATGGCGGTTTCATGTCATTGTATGGCAAAACTAACACAATAAAGTAAAGAAAATTAAAAAAAAAAAAGTGTGGGGGATTTTAGAATAGAATTCAGACAGTGACAGGAGAATAACTGTATTACAAATATATAAACCAGTCTCACTGGAGGGAGCGGGTAAAAGGAGCTGAACTTTGGTAACTTTGACCTTAAGTAACTTTGGAAATGAGCGGAGCCCTAAGCCCAAAGGCAAAAGGAAGTTAAGGAAGCATTGTACTCTAGCTGACAAGTTTTCTTCTCCTGAAGTACTGGTTAGCAATTCTGATACTTGTATACACGTACACAGGGCTTCTTTAGTGGCTTAGATGGTAAAGAATCTGCCTGCTATGTGGGGGACCTGGTGGAAATTAAACAGTTAAATAAATGGGTGGTAAACAGTGGGAGCCAAGCTTCTCATGATTGCAGTGAGAATTTACAGATAAGCAAGGGATATGCTTAAAAATAGGCTTGTGATTTTAAAATATAGAGGAAATAAGATAAAATGTGACATTTCTTGCAGAAATCACAAATAGTTATATTCTATTTAGCTACATTTGAGAAACTGAAGTATAGTTTATTTACAATGTTTCATTAGTTTGAGGTACACAGCAAAGTGATTCCATTATACATATACATAATTCCACACAGACATACCATCCAAATCATTTGAAGCAAGTTGAAGGAACAAAACACCAGCCAACATTTTCTTAAGCTTACATATTGCTCAAATTTTTATCAATCAAATATGTCAAGTTTCTAAAAATACAAGAAACTTAAATCAGTAATAATGAAAATATGATCACTGTTATAATTTGAATTAACATAAAAGCAGCCCCAGTTACACAAAACATAAACTGTATGATATGAAAAAATTCCTAAATTAGTGAGAACAGGACATCACAAATCTCCCCAAGGCAACTCAGCCCAGGCTGAGCGCATAATAAAAGCAGCAGAATCATATAGAGTAAGTGTGTGTGGTTCTTTCATTCTCAAGTCCATTGCCATTTGAGTATCATATAGGTGAGCGATTAAGGAAGCTTCAGTCTCCTTGTGAAAGATACAGAAAGCCCTTTACCTGTGAACACCATCCGCTTCCCCACTGTGGCCGATACTGGTTCTCGAAAGGTTACACATGCCATGGCCAAGGTTGTAGCTGTGCTACTGGATTTTCTTCCTCAACTTCCTCAGATCAATTTATCTGCACCAGAAAGAGCCAAAGACTCTGCTGTCTCTCCTTTCCCTGTCTGTGACCTGAACTAGGTGGTTGCTAAGGACTCATTATGACAGGAAGGCGGGGTGTTCCTTCGAACACTGCTCAGTATTCCAGCCTCCGGGAACAGACAGACACAGCCGCAGCATCCCCAGGAATGGTGCCCAATCTTCTCTTTCCCTTTCAACCTCAAGTCAAGAACAGACCTGTTAGGGTACTAGAAATAGAGCAGCCTTACGGCACCCGTGACCTGGCAGACTCAATCGACACCATCTTTCAACATAGCCCCCAAAAATGCTTTGCAGAAGGTTGTTATCACAAAACCCAACAAAAAAAATCACAAACTCGTGGTTAAAAGCTTTTGAGGAAACCTGGCTAGATAAAATACAAATAAAATTGTATTAATAAATGAATAAGATAATTGCTTATGTATTTTCCCCCACATTTCAGTACTTCCTTAAATATAATCTGTGCTCAGTCACATAGTCTATTTGTGGTTCCCATCGTGTGAGATGCTCTTTCGTTCTTCTGAGCCTTTACCCATTCATTTGCTCTTCCTGCAACATTCCTTTGGGACTATTTCTTGTCCTCTGAGAGGCAGAGCCCACGTCTCCACTCCCAGGAGGAGGTCTGCAGACACAGCTGACCACTGGCTCCTTCATGCCCCTTTAACTTCTATGGCACCTTTTTTACACCTACCTGTTAAACTCCTTCCACTTTGTTTTTTGTCTATTTTCTCTGCTTCCTATGAGAATCCAACTCCCAGTTCAGGGGAAAAGCATCTTTATTCATATTTCAGTTTCCAGAGACTACCATACAATAGGGACTTAAGAAATGTTTGTGGGAGGAATAAATCAGCAGCTAATTCCAGCCTTCCTGGAAATATAATATTGACCATTTGATAATCCATGGAATATAAACTCTAATGGCAATTTTGAATTCAATCTTAAATATACAGCATGTATTCTTTACTGAAAATGTAATGCCTTTTGTTTGTTGAGAGAAATTACACTAAGAATACTCTATGTCAACTATAGAGAGGGTTTTTAGCTGGCTAGCAAAGGGATGTGTCCCCAGATCTCCCTTCAAGTGTATGCTTTAGGGCTTCCCTGGTAGCTCAGTGGTAAAGAATCTGCCTGCCAATGTAGGAGACACGGGTTCGATCCCTGATCCAGGAAGATCCCCCATGCTGCGCAGCGATGAAGCTCATGTGCCACAACTGTTGAGCCAGTGCTCTATAGCCCAGGAGCTGCTGAAACTACTGAGCCCATGCGCTCAGTCAGCCCGTGTGATGTCAGATGTGTTGAAGTCAGTGCAACGAGAAGCCCACACACCACAACTAGAGAAAAGCCTGCACAGCAACGAAGACTCAGCACAGCCAAAAACAAACAAATAAATAAATTTTTAAAGGGGGCTGCCTTAGTTGCGGGGAGCTGGTCTCTGTCAAAGGTCAAACCCTCCCTGGGCTGCATGGTCAGAAGACTCAGTGAGGTGAGGGGATAAAGTCATATGTTTCCACCTGTCATGAGACCATTTTTCACCTGGTGAGCCAAGGCTTTGTTGAGCCCTTACCACAGTTCAACTTCCTCCTCTGCCCAATCCTGCTTCAGCTTCTTTCTGTCCACAGGTATAGATCTCAAAGAACCATCTTGCCCACCACCAGATTCCAAAGAGCATGACCAGACTGCATAGATGGGTAACAGAAAAGAACAGACCTGATTCCATATTCAATCGGTTCCTTTAGCTCTAACCCTTGTGCTCTGTTGCCTGTGCTGTCTTCCTGGCTCTGACCTTTGTGAAAGAGTGTTGCCTCTCGCCTAAAATATAGTCCATTCTCAAGGTTCTGATCTTTAAACGTATAACACTCTTTCATTCATATAGAGATTAAAAGTTGCAGAACAGAGAATAACATTTGTCTTGTTGGAGGTTTATAGGAACATAGTGACCTGACCTACCCGGACAATTGCAAGAACAAAGGATTCTAGCACCAAGAACTTTGCAACAACCAGTCACAACCTCTCCCCTTTAGTATAAAAGTAGTCTGAATTCTATCTCAGCTAAAATGGTTCTTTGGGACATGAGTCCACCATCTTCTCCATCTGCTGGCTTCCTGAATAAAATCACTGTTCCTTGCTCCAGTACCTTGACTCTAGATTCATTGCCTGTTGTGAAGTGAGCAGGAACATCTTGGTCTCAGTAACAGACGCACATACACAAGTGTGTTACACAGGAGGGCTTTTTCATTTTAACCACTCAACCCTTTAACCAGAAGCTATTCTATTTCTCCAGCACAGGCAAGTCAAGTCAGTGTTTTTTGCTACTTGTCTTCGATCTGTTTGGCATGGCACACTTAATCTCTGCAGTCGCAGAGGCTTTTCTACTCTTCCTGAGGTTAGCCAGTTCTTGTTACTATAATCGAGAGCTCTCTAACACCAGCTGAAAGCTTTTCTCTGAAAATTCCCTATTTGTGTCCTTGGAACTACCACTTTCCAAGACAGTCAAGTTTGAAACCTCCTAGGGGAAGACAGGAGCCCACCCATTCAGGTTTCTCACTGTGGTTTTGGGTTTTTGTGATGGTGAGAGAGAAGGGAAGGAGGAATCTGAATGAGGAAAAGTAATTCTTTAGTAAAATACACTTTTGTCCAATGACCTCCGGTTAACCTACCCTGGAAATTCAGGCTTCCACTTTGCCTTAGAGACTGTTTCAAACTTTACAGTCTATTGTGGGCTTAAGGTCAGCAATTCTGATGGCAAAAAGCTGGAGGGAAGGAAAAATAGAGGAGAGAATTAGTTTTTCTCTGGGAGGCTTTTTCACCAACTCAATACTTGTTTTGGTTCATTTGTTGTATTTTGTTAGTGACTGAGTCACTTTGCTGTATATCAGAAACTAACAAAATATTGTAAATCAACTTTACTTCAGTTAAAATACAAAGGGAAAAAATTTTTTTAATTAATAATTAAATGAAATGTTTACATGGTTCCAAGACAAAATCCCTAAACTAAAGGATATTTAGAGAAGTCTAGCTTTTATTCTTGCCATCTACATCTTGTTATCTCTTTTTCCTTAAAGGAAAACTTATAAAAACTAAAAGAAAAAACAGATTTATAATCATATCCTCCCTTTTCTTAGAAAAAGAGTAGCAAACCAAACACATATTTTTCCACCTTCCCTTTATTCAACTAGACCTCTGTTAATGGTTATCTGGGCTGTTTCCAATCTCTTGCTCTTATAAAACATGTTATAAAGTATGTGCTCAGTCATATCCGACTCTTTGCAACCCCATTAACTGTAGCCCACCAGGCTCCTCTATCCATGGGATTTTCCAGATAAGAATACTGGAGTGGGTTGCCGTTTCCTTCTCCATTATAAACTATGAGTTTATGCAAATATTTTGTTACATATTTAGCAGTACATCTTTGGGGTAGATTCCTGCAAGTACGATTCCCAGACTAGAGGGTAAAAGCATATGTAAGTTAGCCTGGTATTGCCAAATTTCTCCCCTCATAAGGGTTGAAACATTTTGTTTTCCAACCAGCAATGTTCGGGAATTCCTATTTCCACACACTACCCACAGAGTGTTTTATCAAACTTCTGGATTTATGACAGATAAAAAATGGTCACAGAGTAATTGACATTCCTATTTTATCAGCAAGACCAAACATCTTTTCCTATGTTTAGGAGCTATTTGCATGGTTTTCTAAAACCCTTCTGGTCATAGCTCTTGTGTATTTTTTACTATCAGGCATTGGGCTTTTTCTACTTGTATAAGAATGAGCTAACATTTCCAAAGAAGGACAATAGATCCACTGACAGATACTCACAGAATCGCAGTGAAGGACACTGATGGTGACAGGCATACATTGAACCCCTAGTTTGTTCCCAGAGACACAGGGATAAAGGGGAGGGTCACCTGCCATTCCTGGGGGAGAGGGTGAGGCTCACATCTGAACTGTCTCAAACAAAGATGAGGATCCAAACAAAGATGAGGATCCGGGCATGGAAAGGAATCTGGGGGGTGGGGTGGGCAGAGAGGGAGTTCTGGACAAAGAAGACAGTTGGAGCAAATGGCCCAGAGGGGAGGAGACACAGCCAACAGAACTGTGCAGAGCACAGAGGGTAACAGGTAAGGAGATTGCAGGGGCTCTGCCAGGCCCGCCCAGAGTGGAGATTCTATTCTATACGCAGTGGGGATCCCCCAAGGTTCAAATGGACAGAGACTGATCAGTTTTGTGTTTAAATAGAAGATACTAGGCTGGGTGGAGACTGATCTTTAGGGAGCAGCAGGCAGGGTTGGAAGTGGTCCAGGCAAGTGTGGGTGAGGCTAGGGCAGAAGTGACAGAGAGACCAGAGAAGGGACGCATTCGGGAAACATATTGAGTAAAGGGTGTAAGGAGTCAGGAGGATCCAGGTTCTCCAGCCTCAGTGACTGTGAGTAGTAGGACCACAAAATTAAATAGAGAAGACAAGAGAAAGAGAGAAAACCAAGGCCAATAAGTAGAGCGATGATGTTAACTCAGTGTGGACAGGACAGGCTAACTGAGCAGCTAAAATGAAGCCCACATTGTCATCAAATGTTCTGACAGCCTTTAAACTCATTACAGGGGATTAAAGACGGTTTCCCACAGCCACCAGATGCACTTCTATTAGAGAAAATCCCTATTGTTTATTAATCAGCAGCAGCCTCCTCTGATGACGCTCCGGGTTTACTGCTGGGCACAAACGAAATGTTGGCTATTGTCCTGCTTTGCTAATGTAACAGCAACTTGAGAGTTGAAAACCGTTTCAGGGTACAGCTGCCAACGCCAGTGCTGAGCCCTGCAAAAATGCCTGGTCCAGCATTTGGGAAGTCATCAGGCTGTACATTTAATGACAGAAAGTGACACAAACTAGAAATTCCCATAATACAGCAATGGAACTTACCCCCCAGGTGAATATAGGTCAGAACTTGCTAAAATTACATAGTAATGTCGAAATATCCTATTAATAAGCACACTTTGCAAACTGGGGAGCTTTACTACCCCTGTACCAGTGAATCTTTCTTTATACCATTCAGTGCCAAATATTTTTAGGCCCTTGCCTTACATTGCCGTTTTTAGGCAACAATCTGGGAAACTCACACAGAGGAGTCACACACTTGGCCTCAAATGCCAGCAATCTCCCATGTGTCGTTGGCAAGCTGATTTTCTCTAAAATGAGAATAATTGGGCCTGCTAAAGGGCAAAGAGAATAATGTATATAAAATGTCTGTTCTGGTACCAAATGTCTAGTATATGTGCAGGAACTATTCACTGCAATGTTAGTCTCATCACCTCCCCCTTACATTGGCCTCTCCCCAGTCTTCCCTTAGAAAAACACGTGATGAATATACATTTAAAGTGTGACCATCCTGGACACTGAGATTATCATATAGTGTGAAATAAATCAGACATAAAAAGACAAACATCATATGACATCACTTATATGTGGAATCTTAAAAAATGATACCAATTAACTTATTTACAAAGCAGAAGCAGACTTACAGACAAAGAAAACAAACCAAAGGAGATAGCAGGGGTCGGGGGGAAATAAATGAGGAGTTTTGTTGCTGTTGTTCCTCCACTAAGTTGTATCTGACTCTTTTGTGACCCCATGGATTGTAGCTCATCAGGCTCCTCTGTCTATGGGATTTCCCAGGTAAGAAACACTGGAGTGGACCTACAGCCATATCACCCTGACGGCCCCCAATCTCATTTGTTCTCGAAAGCTAAGCAGGGTTGGGCCTGGTTAGTACTTAGATGGGAGAAATACTGGAGTGAATTGCCATTTCCTTCTCCAGGATCTTCCCAACCCAGGGATTCAACCCATGTCTCTTGTTTTTGGCTGTCAGATTCTTTACCACTAAGTCACCAGGGAAGACCAAAATTCAGAGTTTAGGATTAACATATACACAGTATTATATATAAAATAGGTAAGCAAAAAGGACCTATTATATAGCACAAGGAACTCTACTTAGTATCATGTAATAACCTATAGTGGAAGAGATTCTGAAAAATTATATATATATATATATATATGCATAACTGAATCACTTTGCTGTTTACTTGAAACTAACACATTGTAAATTAACTATACTTCAATAAAATAAATAAATAATGAAAATAAGTAAATAGAACAGTAAAGTGTGACCACCATATCCTTTCTTTTTATATTTGGGTTTTCAAGGCCAGTTCATGAAAGGGTATGTATTCTTCCTCCTCTTTATGCAGCTAGAATTCGGGTAAGTTGGCACCAGCAATTCTATTTCCCGCCCCTCCAATCAACCCAACTTCCCATGGTTGTAGTTAATACAATTAGGGATTATCGTGCACATGTTTTTTCTATAAAAACATTGTTTAACAAAATTAAAACCACAAAACATTAGAATTGCTATCGCCTAACTGCTGTAGTCTACACTGAGAAACAGTAAATAATTAAACCAGTGCTTTAGTAGCCATATGGTGATGTCTGACAAATGTGAGAATTGTTACTGTGAAACAAGGCCTTAGTTACTCCTGAGACAGAGCCCTTTGGCTTCCACTGGAGCAATCAGATCGTGGGAGGGGTCAGCTGAGGCGCCAACCCAAGGTGCAGGGGAGCTGGAAGCAGAACTAGGACAAACTCACCCTCCTGGCCCCCGGTGCAGGGTGCTCTTCTCCCTGCTCGGTGTTATATAAGAATCTGTCATCTTGTTTTCTCATGCATGGTGCAGTGGATGTCAAAAGGCCTTGGAGTTCTGCTCTAATGTTCATGCGGTCTTCTTTCTGCCACTAGTTGAATTTTCTGGCGAAGGCTTTTTAGTGAGCAATGAACAAATATCACCAGACACTTCTAAATGTGCCAGATACTACTGGCTACACAACAATTCTATGACACAAAATGTTTATCCCTGATTTATTAGTGAGGTTGGTGAATTCCAGAAAGTTTGCTAGCAAAGTCTGGTCTCACTGTACCTAACAGAGAATGTGGAGTCCCAAATCTGGTTAATTACTCCTGAGTCAAATAAATGAAATCTAATTTTGATCTTCAATAAACATATCTGTCTCTTGTGATACACCATACTGGAAAAGAATAAGAAAAAGAATGTATGTGTAGGTACCACTGAATCACTTTGCTGTACAGCAGAAATGAACACAACATCGTAAATCAACTATACTTCAATAAAATAATTTCTAAAGAGCACAATGTAAGGATTTCTAATAAAAATAAATAAACATTCCCCAAAACTATGAATATGGTTACTTTGAATACAAGTGAAAATCTCCCATAAGTAGCAACTATTCTTTCTGCGAGTAATTGCAGCTTCTCAACCTGTGATAGTAACATTCCATCCTAAATGATCCTGGCTAATACTCTTCCACTTTTGCCTTGAAATAAAACACATATATGTTTAGCTGCGTTGGATCTTAGCTGCAGCATGCAAATTCTTTTAGTTGCAGCATATGGGATCTAGTTCTCCCATTAGGAATCGAATCCAGGCCCCATGCAATGGGAGCCTGAAGTCTTAGCCACTGGGCCACCTGGGAACTCCCCCAACCTTTGTCTTTGAGAAAATCAATCCCCTTCCAAACGCCTCCTCTTTCCCTTCCACCAGCACAAATCTTCTGAGATCCTCAAAAGCCCATACTTCCTCCTCTGTGTTCCTAGAGGCTTTAAGTCTTGCTGTGGCTATTGTGCAGACTCATCTTTGTGTAGGTAAGTATGCCTCTCCACAATGGTCCCCCAAAGTGAAGTTCTGCTCATCTCTGCTCCCCAGCAACCTTAGCCTCCTGAGGCACTCTCTGTACCACCACTCAGACACAGGTTCTGACACAGCAGGAAGGAGAAAATTCCTTCCTCTACAAGATGCTCCCTTGGAACGCTGCCAACAGACTTTCTTGGACCCAAAGGGCAACACAATCTGGGATGAAAACTCTTCTGATTTTTTTTGTCATGCTGGTGGAATCCTAGTCTCCTGACCAGGGACTGAACCCAGGCACTCAGCAGTGAAAGCACAGAGTCCTAACCGCTGGAGGGTCAGGGAATTCCTCTTCTGGTTATTAAGGAGCACACTACGGGCTAGGTGGATCAGGGGAGGCACTGGTGGTCTGGAAACTCCTTCAATACCCCGGGCTTTCGTTGAATCAAGTGCATCACGCCACGCTTCATCTCTGGTCTTGATAAGTCTTCCTCCTGCCTGGATACATCTACCTGTGGGAAATCCTCCCATCAGCACTTCCCTCTACGCGGCTCCTTTTTTCCTACCCCTCATCCAGTCGGTCAGACACACTTCAAGCTATTTTCCTGAGACTCTCCCAGCTTCCTTTGGAAACACTGAATAATGACAGTGGAATAGCAGAGAGTGAAGTTTTCCCCAGAGAACAGCCAGGAACCAACCCATCTTGCCTTTCCGAGCAAATGTATTTTCGCCATGGAATATAAATATTTATAGTTAAGGGGGAGAAAAACAATTAAATGTCATTTAGAATGATATGTGTGTGTCTATGGGTTCTTCTTAAATTCCTGCTTAGGATAAATGTCTGAAGTGCAGGCTCTCATTTTCATCTAGTTTCCTGAGACTAAGCACTACAGCTCAGGATTGATTTCAACGTCTGACTTTTGATACTGAAAGAGAAGATGCAGCGCCTCACTATTTGCCAAATGATTGACACAGAACCTTCAAATATATGGATTCACAAAAAGGGTCTTATAATTACAAAAAAATCTAAAAACAGCATATTACTCAGCCATTGAAAAGAATGAAGTAATGCAGCAACACAGATCAACCTAGAGATTTGCACACTAAGTGAAGCAAGTCAGGGAAAGATAAATATCATATGATATTATCTATATGTGGAATCTAAAAAACTGATAAAAGGGAACTTATTTACACAGCAAAAACAGACCCACAGACATAGAAAACAAACTTATGTTTACCAAAGGGGAAAGCAGTGAGGAGGGATACTTTAGGAATTTGGGGTTAACAAATACACATGACTATATACAAAACAGATAAACAAAAAAGACCTACTGTATAGCACAGACAATGATATTTAATATCCTGTAATAATCCATAATGGAAAAGAATATGAAAAGAATATTTATTATATATTTATAACTGAATCACTTTGCAGTATTAAACTTGAAACACTGAATAAATCAACTACAGTTCAATAAAAACTTTTTAAAATAATAAAATAGCTATTATCTTTCATTTGAAATGGATTATACACTGGTTTATAGTAAAAATATTTGGTCTAGTCTTAAGAAAAAACTACACTGCTTTGAAAATTTTCATTTTTTTAGCAAATTGCATTTAGGTTTAAATGGGAAAATAACTTTTCTCCTTACATATTTTCTTAGAATCTTTCACTTATTGTTTTTATTAAACTGAAAGGAGTACACCAAGACTGTATATTGTTACCCTGCTTATTTAACTTATAGGCAGAGTACATCATGTGAAATGCCAGGCTGGATGAAGCACAAGCTGTAATCAAGATTGCCAGGAGAAATATCAATATCCTCAGATAGGCAGATGATACCACCCTAATAGCAGAAAGCAAAGAGAAACTAAAGAGCCTCTTGATGAAGATGAAAGAAGAGAGTGAAAAAGCTGGCTTAAAACTCAACATTCATGAAAACAAAGGTCATGGCATCTGGTCCCATCGCTTCATGGCAAATAGATGGGGAAACAATGGAAATAGTGACAGACTTTATTTTCTTGAGCTCCAAAATCACTGAGGGTGATGATTGCAACCATGAAATTAAAAGATACTTACTCCTTGGAAGAAAAGCCATAACAAACCCAGCTAGTGTATTAAAAAGTAGAGACATCACTTTGCCAACAAAAGTCCATATAGTCAAAGCTATGGTTTTTCCATAGCATAAGGGGCTTCCCAAATGGTGCTAGTGGTAAAGAATCTGCCTGCCAATGCAGAGCTAAGAGTTGCCAGTTCAATCCCTGGGTCAGGAAGATCCCCTGGAGGAGGAAATGGTAACTCACTCCAGTATTCTTGCCTGGTAAATCCCATGGATAGAGAAGCATTGTGGACTACAGTCCATGGGGTCGCAAAGAGTCGGTCACGACTAAAGTGGCGACACACACATGGTTTTTCCAGTGGTCATGTACAGATGTCAGAGTTGGACCATAAAGAAGGCTGAGGACTGAAGAACTGATGCTTTTGAACTGCGGTGTTGGAGGAGACTCTTGAGAGTGCCTTGGACTGCAAGGAGATCAAAGCAGTCAATCTAAAAGGAAATTAGTCCTGAATATTTACTGGAAGGACTGATGCTGAAGCTGAAACTCCAATACTTTAGCCACCTGATGCGAAGAACTGACTCATGGGAAAAGATCCTGATGCTGGGAAAGACTGAGGGCAGGAGGAGAAATGGGTGACAGAGGACGAGATGGTTGGATGGCATCACTGACTCGATGTCTATGAGTTTAAGCAAACTCTGGGAGACGGTGAAGGACAAGGAAGCCTGCAGCCTTTGCGGTCTCAAAGAGCTGGAGGGTAGCAACTCAGCCACTGAACAACAGCAATGTAGCATTTTAAAATATTCTTTCAAACCTCTAGGGAAAATATGTCTAGGAATAGTTTGAGGGGGGCGGGGCAGGATGATAACATCTAGGAAAGGACACATGAATGGGTCCTCCTTGACGAAGAAGTTGAAACCACCCCTATACCCACTCTCACACCATCTGTTAATAGATGGGAGAAGTTAATGTAAAACCAAGGTAAAATGTTTTGTACTGAGGAAAGTTAAAGGTATGGTGGGGAATGGATCTGGAGGCTCTTGGACTACAATGAAGGGCTTGGTAGCCTGGGGACCGTTAGTTGAGGGCAGGGTACATGGGGGCTGGGCTTGGTTATCCAAGAAACTGGCAAAGTCTAATTTCAGCCAATGACCCCTTTTAATTTTAAGTTGTTTGTTACCTCGGACTTTGCTGCATGTAATTCCATTTGGCAACCTGTGTTGGTGGCCTTGCCGGGAAGTTGAAGAATGCAGGACAGGACTCTTTGTAGAGCAAAACTCAGCAGGAAATGTACCTCAGCCTGCAGGGGCCTAAGGATGGAGGAGAGGTAATTCCAGAGATAGGAGACACATGGGAAAGTGAACCTTCAGGGTGTCCTCTGAAACCTCAGAATAGAGAGAGAGAGAGCAATGTCCACAACCTGCAGGAAAGCGGTTTTATTGGGGCATTTTATTTTATTTAAATAAAGACAATTAATTTTATTTAAATTTTACTTATTTACTGTATTAATTTATAATTTAAAATTAATTTTATTTTAATACATATTTATAATAAATTAAATAATGTTAGTTTAATTTAATTTCTTTAAAGGCATATATAGTCCCATTTTTATTTATTGTATTTATTAAATTTATAATTTTAACAAATTAATTGTAACATAATACAAATTTATCATTTGTAATAAATAAAATAACTAATTTAATTTAGCTAAATAAATGCATTTATTTTATTTACTTAAAGATATTTTATTGAGAGTTCTGAAGTGACTGCTGAGCCCAGATTCTGACAACCTGAGGATTTTGGGTGCAGACACCCCAAAGTGATGGGTAGCAATTATTGAAATCAAACAGCAAGCCAAAAATAACTAAAATATTTGAGAATAATTAGTTTTATTACTATAAACATTTTAAGTGATCAGGAAATTGATTATTTAATCATCAGGTGTTTTATTCTCAACTTTATAAAATGTACCAAAGCAAGAGTATTTTTAGGTTAATGCAATCATATGTACATTATCTAGTTTGCATGATTCAGTTTCTTAATATAAGCTGAAATCAATTATAGTACAATAAAAAATTTAATTAAAAAATACATAAGCTGGGGACTTCCCTGGTGGTCCAGTGGTTAAGACTCTGAGCTTCCACTGAAGGGGACATAGGTTCAATTCCTGGTCAGGGAACTAAGATCCCACATGCCATGTATAGAGGTCAAACAAGTAAGTAAAATAAAAATTTTTAAAGTAAAAAAATACATAAGCTGAAAACTATGCTTACAGCAGCCTGTACTAGAGTTTCCTATACTTCATAATTTTGGAGTCATTTCAGGTGTGAAAGGGGAAACTCTGAGGGTGAGGCCTGAAGGGGCCTGTGAAACAGAGGTGGTTTAAAATTGTCCTGAAGCAAAAGTAAAGGAATGAGGTGGGGGTTGGCCTTGAGAGGAACATGGTGGAAGGTGGGGGGAGTGGCTAGAAGGGGACAAGCAGAGACTATTAGCCCTGGAGCTGCATAGAGTATCTGCTTAAAACAATTACATTTATTGTGTCCATGTTTCTGTGGTCAGGAACCAGGGAGCTGCCTGGCTGGGTGCCTCTGACTTAAAGCCTCCTGGGAGGTCACCGCGCAGGTGTTGCTAGGGCTGAGGTCTCAAGTGAAGATTCAGTGTTAAGAGCATGTTTGCAGGTAGAATTTGGCTCCTTGAGAGCTCCTGGGCTATGTTTGTGCCTCTCCATGCGGCAGTTAGAGCCAGACATCCTGGAGTGCAAAGTCAAATGGGCCTTAGGAAGCATCACTACGAGCAAAGCTAGTGGAGGTGATGGAATTCCAGCTGAGCTATTTCAAATCCTAAAAGATGATGCTGTCAAAGTGCTGGACTCAATATGCCAGCAAATTTGGAAAACTCAGCAGTGGCCACAGAACTGGAAAAGGTCAGTTTTCATTCCAGTCCCAAAGAAGGGCAATGCCAAAGAATGCTCAAACACAAGCGCAATTGCACTCATCTCATATGCTAGTAAAGTATTGCTCAAAATCCTCCAAGCCAGGCTTCAACAGTACATGAACTGAGAACTTCCAGATGTTCAAGCTGGATTTAGGAAAGGCAGAGATTAAATTGCCAACATCTGTTGGATCATAGAAAAAGCAAGAGAATTCCAGAAAAATCAATCTGCTTTATTGATTATTCTAAAGCCTCTGACTTTCTGAGTGAAAGTTGCTCAGTCATGTTACATTTTTGCAATCCCATGGACCCATGGTCCCCTGCCAGGCTCCTCTGTCCATGGTATTCTCTAGGCAAGAGTAATGGAGTGGGTTGCCATTTCACAACAAACTGTGGAAAATTCTTAAAGAGATGGGAATACCAGACCACCTTACCTGCCTCCTGAGAAATCTGTATTCAGGTCAAGAAGCAACAATTAGAACTGGACATGGGACAACAGATTGGTTCAAAATTGGGAAAGGAGTACACCAAGGTTGTATATTGTCACCTTGCTTATTTAACTTATATACAGAGTACATCATGTGAAATGCCAGGCTGGATGAAGCACAAGCTAGAATCAAGATTGCCAGGAGAAATATCACTAATCTCAGATATTCAGATGACACCACTCTTATGGCAGAAAGCAAAGAGGAACTAAAGAGCCTCTTGATGAAAGTGAAAGAAGAGAGTGAAAAAGCTGGCTTAAAACTCAACATTCAGAAAACTAAGATCATGGCATCTGGTCCCATCACTTCATGGCAAATAAATGGGGAAACAATGGACAGTGACAGACTTTATCTTCTTGGTCTCCAAAATCAGTGCAGATGGTGACTGCAGCCATGAAATTAGAAGACGTTTGCTCCTTGGAAGAAAGACTGTGACCAACCTAGACAGCATATGGAAAAGCAGAGACATTACTTTGCCAACAAAGGTCCATCTAGTCAAAACTATGGTTTTCCCAGTAATCATGTATGGATGTGAGAGTTGGAACATAAAGAAAGCTGAGTGCTGAAGGATTGATGCTTTTGAACTGTGGCATTGGAGAAGAGTCTTGAGAGTCCCTTGGACTGCAAGGAGATCAAACAAGTCCATCCTAAAGGAAATCAGTCCTGAATATTCATTGGAAAGACTGATGCTGAAGCTAAAGTTTCAATACTTTGGCCACCTGATGCAAGGAACTGACTCCTTGGGAAAGACTCTGATGCTGGGAAAGATTGAAGGCAGGAGGTGAAGGGGAAGACAGAGGATGAGATGGTTTGATGGCATTACCGACTCAATGGACATGAGTTTGAGCAATCTCCAGGAGTTGGTGATGGACAGGGAAGCCTGGCATCCTGCAGTCCATGCAGTTGCAAAGAATAGGACACGACTGAGTGACTGGACTGAACTGAACTGATCTGAACATGGTGGCTGTCTCTCTTCAGATAGAGCAAGAGAGAGAGCTACAGCCATTCTGTGATCTCCTCTTAGAGGTGACATCCCACCCCCTCTGCCACATTCTATCTGCTAGACGCAAGTCAGTAACTCAGTCTTGCTGAAGGGTAGGGCATTCTACAGCAGCACAAATACCAGGGGACAGGGATCACTGGAACCCTGAGAAACTGTCTGTAGATGTGTAGCCAGTGAGAAGCCCACAGTGGTGGTGTGGCTCGGGGTATTTCAAGAGCAAGGGTGTTCACTACAAGCTTTCAGTTGCTTATAGAGCTGCTTCAGCCTCTTAAACATTAAAACCAACTCTTGCACCATCCATCAAGGGCTGTGAGATCAACCCACCGCTGAAGACGTGAGGTCATCAGGTGGTGTGGGTGTGGAACAAATGGGGTTAGTGGGTAGAGAGCTGGAAGTTACCCAGACTTGGATTTGCTTGTATCACTCTTTCATTCTTGTGCTTTCTGAGGCCTTATGGAGTATTCCACTTTTAGTGATCAGGATCTTATCAGCTCTGTTAGATTATTAGTATTCTGGAACCTACCATCAAGAGAGGTTAAAAACATTCTTCATGTTTTTCTAAAGCAAGCATCAATTCTTGTACATTTGAAAGTAACTTTTAAGAGCTACAAAAAGCAGGCTGTTATTGTTGACTAAATAATAAACTCTTAAATAACTCTAAATGTACTCTAAAAGTTAATTAATCCTAACAGTAAAGGAAAAAAACCCCAAATACATAGATACATATGTACCTTTATTTATGTTGAAAACCATTTATTCATCTATTTAAGCAGCACTTTTCTTCCTTAATTGTATATTTTAAAAATTCCTTCTGATTGTCTCTGATTTTTTTAAAAACAAAATTTACACTAGACTTTAAAATTGAAAAACATTCTTCTCATTCCTGCCTTGTTCCGTGACCTGATTGATTGCATTTTTATCTGCCAACGTTTACCATCCATTCCTAGAAAACAGCAGCCTCTGTCAACATCTATCTCGGTCTCTTTATCTGTCATGTCACAGAGTCACATTACAACAGACTCTTGGTAATCTGAAAAACACCAAGATGTTCCTAGATAACCAGAAATCCCTCTAGGTAAAAGTCCTTGCACCCACAAGACAAGCCCTGCAGGAAAAATCAGTCTGGAGCCCACAGGAACTAGAAGGATGTTTAAAGCATAGGATGCCCGCCTTGCTACAGGATGTTCGGTGATTTTTGTCCTTTTTTGCGGTTCTGTATGATGTGAAATAAGTTAAAACGTACAAGAAGAGAGGGTTTCACACATGAGAACCACGATAAGACAGCATGTCATAGAGAACCGGACAAAGAGGAAAAGTATTTAAAAGAGCTTCAACTTCCAACACGTGAGAAAGATGCCGCTTACCTGGTGGCGCGCTTACCTTCTTGCAGGGATGCTGGTTCTTCTCAATGTGATGTTTGTGGTCCAGAGCGTAATCTTTGTCTTAGCTATGGCTCCTGAACTGGCTCAGGTAGTCCTCCGACATCCTCCTCCAACTTCCATAGCGTGGTGCTGAAGGTCAGACCCGGCCTCGGTCTCAAAAGGGAGAGATGCCCATCTCGAATTAACTCCTACCTGGGAAAGGGCGGGAAGGAAGCTCGCCTTGAGCACGTGGTCGGGGGCGCCCGCAGGTGCCCAAGTGCAAGGTCAGGTCTGTTCTTGGCCGCGGGGCTCCCTCAACAGCGTCGGCTTCCCTAGCAGGGCATCCAAGACCCCAAGTTTCCTGGAGATAGTCCTAAGGGAGTTCCATCCACAATGGTGACATTTTGTCTTTTCGTCTTTGACCAATCTCAGAATTAGTTTCCTTTCCGCTGGCGTTTCTAAACCACGAGTACTAGGGAGGGGATGCCCCCAAACTCCTTGCACAGTCAACCTGCAGGAGGATCCTCACTGAAAATGCCTACAGTTTACTTATGAGGGTACCGTCAAAGAAGCTGACTAGATAACTAACAATTTTAAGAACCAAGATAATTTACCAGATGATAAAGAGTTCAAACATCAGAATATAGGAGGTAAGCTTTTAGGCTGAAGTAAGAGATTTGAATTACTTGAAATATAGATGTCAACTGTTCACCGAATACACTGGTTATACTTATAAAAAATTACCCATCACTGATTTTCACAGAAAGAAAATATGAGTTCTCTATTGTAATTTTTTTTCAAATGATAGAAATTTATGAAAAATCACTGTCAGAAAAGATAAAGTAACATCAGTTTGTCACATTTCTATGAGGTCTACATCCAACACAGATTAGTTTTATTATGATTATTATTTAATAACAAGAAGTTGGAATTCCCTGGTTGCTCACTGGTTAGCCCTCTGCACTTTTCTTGCAGGGGGCACAGGTCTGATTAGTAGTTCGGGGAACTAAGATCTTACAAGCCTGGCAGGGTGGACAAAAAAAAAATCAATCAAATTAAAAAACAAACAGAAACAAGAAGGCATAGCTGGACCTGTTAAGCTTTGCTTTTGTGTTTTCTTTCACTACACAGAAAAGTCTTGGACGGTTTTGATTTCCTGAAAGCATGACAATAAATAGCTTTAAAAACTGTTGTGACGAAGAAAGATGCTTGAAAATGTGTAAATAATATTGAGATTCGGAGAGACCGATTAAAGAATGGAATGTCGACCAAGTGATTTTAAACAGTCACCAAGTTTGATCCCAACTTAGGATTTTCAGTCAACATTTCTTGAAGGTATTTATTCTTCAGAATGTTCTGAATTTTTACGATTCTTTGGGAATATTGGTCACCTGTTCTCAATTTTTTATATTAGGTCAGGATCTACTTAAAAATGAGTTAAAAGCCACATGAATTTTGTGTCTGTCTGGAAAATAGGGTTTGACTTCCCCAGATGCCTTGGAGATCCCAAATATATACCACGTTACAGCCCTGTTATTTTAGCTGTCACAGAAGAGTCAAAAGTAAATTTAATATTGCAGAAATCTTGGTAGGGAGTGAGCATTGGAGTATGGGCTACTTCTGATTCCTAGAATTAAAACTTCTAGGTGAAAAAAGATAGTATTTTGATAACACATTAAGTAACATAGACATTATTTTTAAAACTGTGTCTTGCTGAAAGATAACCCTCCATGTCAGCACATTAGTTTTTTTTTTTTTTTTGACCCAGCTGGGAAGGCAGTGAAAAAAAAGTTAACAGTGGTATTAATCAAATCTCTTTTATTTTTTTTTAAACCTCTCTTAATTTTGACAGCATCTGGGTTTCATTCTTCTTACTGGGTGGTGCTACCACCATTCTGCTTTAGTTTTTAACCATTTGTGCTTACTGATAAGCCCGGCAGGCTTGAGAAGTGGCAGACAGGTGTGACTACCTAAGTTGGCACACTGAGCCAAAGAGAGAAGTGGTAACAGTTTTAATAGGCAACCTATGTATGAAATTCATGAGAGTCTGACTATAATCAGAACAAAGAAAGGTGGTAAAAAAAAAAAAGGTGTATGGGTTAGGAAAAAGGGTCAGTGTGCATAACAGTTGAAACTTTCAGCCTTAAAATTAGATAAATATAAATCTGTTGCTTAACATCTTTAAAAATAATAAATAAAATCTTAAAGATGCTTCCAAGAAAATGCTCTTCTTTGCATTTCTTGCAGAAACATAAAAACCAACTGGCTATATAACAGGGTAACAGAGTTTTAGTAAATGTGGTTTGAGTTATGATCAGATGAATGAAGAGTGCTGTTTTCTGGGAGAGGTGTGTAGAACATAAATTTTTTTTATTGCGTGAAACTGTTTAAGGTTTGAGATGAGCTTGGGTGGGGAGCTTTGTCCTTCTTGAAAATCTAATACCACTAGACTATAAGCTGCTCAAAAGAAAAGATTACGTCTACCAATTCCTTGCATCCCACCACAGTGTACACAATAGGAGCTAAGAAATACTGTTGCCTGAATTACCAAAGCATCACATTTCAGAAGTACTTTCATTATCAAATGCAGAGCAGAAGCCATTTATGCCATGGCTATTTCCAAAACCTCTTCCTGCTAATTAATGAAATCTTAATCTGCCACGAAATGTAACATCTATTTAGAATGATGGAAAGAGAGTATCTTTGCTTTATTGTCATTTTTATTCCATCATTTATTTGTTTCCATAATAGCAAGAACATTGGCCTTGAATTCATTGCTCAAGTTCCTCTCCCAGCCCAGTAAAACCATCAGCAGTGCTGGAAGAGATGTGTTAAGCCCTGGCCCCCAGCTGTGTGCCAGAAGACACACGCTTATCGCCGCAGCTCTGCGGCCCATTCCTCTCTGTTTCATTGCTGTTTAATATTTACTGAGCGTGTTGGCTCCATCCTTTCATTTCCTGTCTCCAGGGCAGCGCCTAGCCTGGCGCTCCCTCGCTCTTCCTGCTCCTTCTTCCCCACCCCCACCCTTTCAGCTACCTGCCACCCAGCCCACTGCCTCCCCCCCACTTAGGATGCTAGGTCAAACAAAACAGTCCTCCCTGGCCATTACCCGATTTCCTAGGGTCCTCCTCAAAGACTCAGGTGGAGGGAAAGAGGCGAAAGAGAGGAGGAATTCTGGGCAGACATTCAACCAGGTGAGTCCACTGGAGAGAAAGGTGTGGGATGAGGGAGCAGACTCCAGACATCACCTTTACTCTGGCAGGGTTGGGGGGGTAGCTCTGGGAGGGCCAAGGACACAGACTGAAAGCAGAAGCCTCCCAGTGTTTTGATCTCTTTTCCTTTTCAGTATGCGCATGTTAAAATAGCAGACTTCGTGGACAAAAATAAATGTCCAGCTTTTCCTGAAAAATTGGAAGACCCAGCCCCACATTCCTGCAGGGTAAGAGTCACCTAGCACTAAGCAGAGCTTCCCACATCCCATGGCTTAGGGAGACGCTGGACACAAGTGCACACACACACACACAAATACATACCCACATACACAGACATGTACACGCATACACATACAACATACTCATATTCACACACACACACATTAAAAATCTACACGCACACACACAAATACATACCCACAAACACAGGCATACACACATGTGCATATACATATATACACATATGCACACACACAGGCATAAAAATCCACATGCACACACACACAAATCATGCCCACAGATATACACACATGCAAATACATGTGCACAAACTCACATGCACTCACATGCATACACATATGCACACATGCACACACATATACATACACACACATCTCTTACACATAATAAAAGATTTATCTTCCCAATGTCACAGACTATCACTATACAGTTGTGGAGGTAAAGCTGACTGGTGCAAAGCTTGGGGCTTAGAACTGAGCTCCTCCACTTTCTAAACATGCAGCCTTGTAGACTTTGCTCTCTGTAGGGGGCTGCCATCTGGGCTCGCGTGAATCAACCATTTGTTATTTAACGATTGGAGTGAATGTACCGAGTACACACTGAACTGTGAGGCTGCCTGTTGGTCCTTCTTTGAGTTGTTATCTACTCTCTTCAGGTACAAACAGACACGAATGAGTAATATGCTGATTTCCAAGTTCGTAGTAACACCTAGGAGAACACAAACCTGGCGGGATGCAGTACCCAGCACCTCACGCCCTTGGTTCCCCTGGCCCACACCTCCTCCTTCAGGTCCCCTCCAGGGATGTAGTAGCGTGGGTCCCGCAAGCTCCATGAGTGCTTTGTTTCCGAGTTCCTCTCCCCTCTCCATCACTCAGAACCATTCCTGGGAGACATGGACACGCTATTGCTGCCCGGGGCTCACGGTCAGCAGACAGAAGGCCTGCATGGCACAGGGACAGGCCAGCAGAGATGCTTCTCTCTCTCTCCCTCTTTCCTTTCCTCCCTTCCCTCTTTCCTTCCCTTTTTTTCTTTTCTTCAATTAAAAACATTCGTACTGTAGTCATTCTTATTCCAGTTTATCACCCTGTCAGCTCAACTCTTTCTCTAAACCCTATAGAATAATGATCTTCCTCTCATTCCCATGCCTCCCCCACGTTACGCGGATGTGATAATGCTGCCCTAACACCCATCAATTCCAAGAAGCCAGGGATCCTGTGTCCGTGCTCCACAAGCCCACCTGGCTGCCACTGTCCCCTCGCCCCAGACCGCAGCCCGCCTCTTCCTCTTCTGCCGACACCCTTCCCTCTCCAATCCTCTTCCCCAACCTTCCTCAGTGCACTGAGAAGAGAAAGCAGCTCTGTTTGACATTCTCTACTGAAAGGTAGGCAATTAGCAGAGGGACATCACACACATCATAGGAAACATCTCAAGACTTGGGTTTCAAAAACCTTGTCTATGAAGCACAGCGGCCACCCTCTTCTCAGCACCTCATCTGCCTGCCTCTGTCCTTCCCCAGCTGACCAGCTGAAACCTTCCTGCCTCCTCCCCTGGGATCTGACATCTCTCAGGATCTTGTTCCATGGCCCCTCCCACCCTGCCCTCCTCATTCATCCAGAAAACGCTTCAAACCATAATAATCTCTACAGCACATGCCCCGCTCCCACTGGAGTCAGCATTTTTAATCATGCAAGGCAATATTGAACACCCCAGGCTGAGGCAGCTCAGTTTAACTGATTCCCCCGACTCAACAGTTCCTCAAGAGAATCTGCATGACTGAAAAATCTTATCAAAGCCTCCCCCATCTCATAAAGTTTGGTTTTGCCTGAAGACCACATTTAAAGCCATCCGAAATGTGGAGGTCTGGGATCAAAGCATCTGAATGCTCTTCTATTTCAGGAGCAACCTTCCTTCAACCTCCTTAATGAAGGGCACACTAGCAGGAGCTCTGTGCAGGATCTGGTTGGAATAAAAGCATGTATTGAGCCCTGATGCTCGTACATCTCTGGCATCACCTATGGAAGGAATGACAGGACATGGGGTGTTCCCTGGTGCTTTGGTGGCACCTCCCCACACTTTCCTTTTCTTCCTCTTTTGAGAACTTCCAAATGCCATGGAAAACTGAACCATGTGAAGAAAACTCCGCATCCAGAAATTTTAGCTCTCATAGTCTCTACTGCCACAAGGAGTAAGGAGGAAAAAAAAAAAAAAGAATTCATGAAACGTGAGGCTTGTGTGGTGAGCATCAGTGTCAACTACATTCTGATCAGATTCTGAATTTGAGGTGGATTCCAGGGAAGAGGGGTCCCTCCTGGTCCTGGGTACTGTGCATTTTTCAAGCCAAGAGTAAAGAAAGCTTTCTCTGCAGAAGCTGGCATCCAGCTCCCAATATGAATTTATGCCATTGACGGTGGCCAATATGTGCTCACACGTGTGTCAGACAGGGAGGGGCTGTGTGTGTCAACTTCGATCTCCCCAGCTCACAAGCATGACCCGTGCTCCAGCACACTGCCTCCCCCTTCCTCATTTCCTTTTCCTTCCCAGAGGTATGTTTTATTTCACTGTAAAATGCTTGGAGACTATGGACCATGTAAATAATAAATGGAATGCGAGGATGGGAAGAGTTAGTCCCCCTGACTTTGGCTCCCATCCCAAAGCACGCAGGTTTAGGCCTGCAAATGCTGCTTCTTTGACAGGCTAGTTCCCCCTCCCCTTTCTTAGAACCATCATTTCATTTGCTTATTGGATTTTTGTGTGCCTGTTTGGTGGTGAGGAGAAGTTCACAGCCTTCCATCTCTATGGTTCTTGGTGAATATGCTCAATGTAGAGTATCCATGAGTGTGAAATGTAAGGAATAAAAGCAGAGATGGGAGAACAGTAGAAAAAGGCATGGAGTATAATGGGATAGAATGAAATAAAGTCAACAGTAAGCAGGTACCTATTTTGTGCCAGGCATTGCACAAGGGGATGTGGGAATGCACGAGTATTGAGGACCGAGACACAGGCTCCATTGCCAAGGGTGTGTGAAGCCTCGAACACCACCATCAATGATAAATGCTGGCAGGGAGACGGTGGTACAGAGAGAAATCTGTTTCAGTTAAAAGAGATGAGTCTGGAAAGACTCCCTGGGACTTCGCTGGTGGTCCAGTGGTTAAGAGTCTGACTTCCAATGCAGAACTCATGGGTTCAATCCCTGGTCGGGGAACTAAGATCCCACATGCTGCAGGACAGTGAGGCCCGAGCACCGCAGCCCGGGAGCCTGTGCTGCCAGTGTCGAGTGCGGGCACCCCGGAGCCCACAAACGGTGCAACTAGAGAGGAAGCCGCATGCTGCAACAAAGACCCAGCGCAGCCAAAAGAAAAAAAGAAAGAAAGGCTTCCTGCCTGGGTCTTAAGGAGGACTGTAAAGATTCAAGGAACAAGCATCGGATGGAGAAAGTAGAAAAAGCAGAGGTACAGAAACAGAAAAGCAACACGTGGACTTGGGGATCTGTGGTGGGTGGAGCAAGGTTGAACCTAGATTGGAAAGGAAAGAAAGGAAGGAATTCACACCCTGGAGGCCCTTCATTCTGCGCCCTTTCAAATAAATTCCCAACTAATCTTCTACAGAGACTTGTGAAAGAAATATGATTGTTTTCACTGTTCAGATAAGGAAATTGTAAGGTTAAGTAAAACCACAGGGATGGACTTGGATCCAGGTCCTCTGAGTCTTGGCCAGAGCCTGGTCTCAGGATTTGAAGTTTATCTGTGAAGATTTGGAGCCATTGAAAATTTTTCCAAAAAGGGAGAGATACAGTCAGATCATGAAAGAGAGAACAATCCTTGGGATGTTCAGTTCTTGTGTTTATTAAAGGGCCTCCGGGACTTCCTTGGTGATGTGGTGGATAGGAATCTGCCTGCCAGCGCTGGGGATATGGGTTTGATTCCTAATCCAAGAAGAATCCACATGCCACAGAGCAACTAAGCCTCTGCACCACAGCTGCTGATCTTGTGCTCTAGTGCTTGTCAGCCGCAATGACTGAGCCCATGTTGCAACTGGAGAAGGAGATGGCACCGCACTCCAGTCCTCTTGCCTGGAAAATCCCATGGATGGAGGAGCCTGGTAGGCTGCAGTCCATGGGGTCGCTAAGAGTTGGACACAACTGAGCGACTTCACTCTCACTTTTCACTTTCCTGCATCGGAGAAGGAAATGGCAACCCACTCCAGTGTTCTTGCCTGGAGAATCCCAGGGATGGCGGAGCCTGGTGGGCTGCCGTCTGTGGGGTCGCACAAAGTCAGACACGACTGGAGCAACTTAGCAGCAGCAGCAGCGTGCTGCAACTACTAAACCCCACGTGCCTAGAGCCCATGCTCTGCAACAATTGAAGCCGCTGCAATGAGAAACCTGCTCACGGCAACTAGAGAAAGCCTGCCCAAAGCAAAGAGGACCCAGCATAGCCAAAAAAAGGGTCTCCAGAGCAAGGGGTCCAGGTGGGGTAGCTAGCACGAAAGGAGCAGTGTTCTCATTTCCTAACTGCCCTTTGCTGTCATCTGAAATTAATCTGAATTTTTTAAGAATCTGCTGTGTACAGCAGCTCCCTTTAATTCCCAAATGATCAATTACATCAAAGACACCTATTCCACACTTAGTGAAAATAAAACCGCTGAAACATTCATTGCGGAGCCCACATGCTTGGCTGAGGGTTAGAGAAACCAGGACTAAAAGCATAAATTTTTGGAAATTTTAAAATACTACTTCACTTGAAGCAAACTATGTAACCAAACAAATTTATTGTCTCATTAGGTGATCATAGAAAACAAACAGTCATAGTACATTCAGTTAATGACACATTATGAAGCTATTAAAATGAAAGATACCAGGAATTCCCTGGTGGTCCAGCGTTAGGACTTTGCTCTCTCACTGCTGTGGTCCAGGTTCGATTCCTGGTCAGGTGATTAAAATGTCACAAGCCACATGGCATGGCAAAATAAAACCAAAATAAAATAAAATAAACCAGCACTACATCAGAATACAGAAATAATAATATTTATGATGTAATATTACATAACAAAGCTGAATATATCATAACTTTTAAAATATCAGTTTATGAGTTAGTAACTACAGGAGAATAATATGGAAAGGATCATTGTATTGACTTGCCCAAGTCAATACAAAGAATTTTCTTTATAATTCTTTTTTTTATTAATTTATTTTAATTCGAGGCTAACTACTTTACAGTATTGTGGTGGTTTTTGCCATACATTGACATGAATCAGCCATGGGTGTACATGTGTCCCCATCCTGAACCCCTCTCCCACCTCCCTCCCCATCCCATCCCTCTGGGTCATCCCAGTGCACTGGCCCTGAGCACCCTGTCTCAGGCATCGAACCTGGAGTGGAGATTTATTTCACATATGGTAATATATGTGTTTCAATGCTATTTTCTCAAATCATCCCACCCTTGCCTTCTCCTGCAAAGTCCAAAAGTCTGTTCTTTACATCTGTGTCTCTTGCTGTCTTGCATATAGGGTCATCAGTAACGTATTTCTAAATTCCATATATATGCCTTATTATACTGTAGTGGTGTTTTTCTTTCTGACTTACTTCACTCTGTATAATAGGTTCCAGTTTCATCCACCTCATTAGAACTGATTCAAATGTGTTTTTTAATAGCTGAGTAATATTCCATTGACTAAATGAACCTTTGTTGGCAAAATAATGTCTCTGCTTTTCAATATGCTTATCCAGGTTGGCCATAACTTTCCTTCCAAGGAGTAGGCGTCTTTTGATTTCATGGCTGCAATCACCATCTGCAGTGATTTTGGAGCCTAAAAAAATAAAGTGTGACACTTTTCCCACTGTTTCCCCATCTATTTGTTGTGAAGTGATGAGACCAGATGCCATGATCTTAGTTTTCTTAATGTTGAGCCTTAAGCCAACTTTTTCACTCTTCTCTTTCACTTTCAGCAAGAGGCCTTTTAGTTGCTCTTCACTTTCTGCCATAAGGGTGGTGTCGTCTGCATATCTGAGGTTACTGATATTTCTCCTGGCAATCTTGATTCCAGCTTGTGCTTCCTCTAGCCCAGTGTTTCTCATGATGTACTCTGCATATAAATTAAATAAGCAGGGTGACAATATACAGTCTTGACGTACTCCTTTTCCTATTTGGAACCAGTCTGTTGTTCTATGTCCAATTCCAACTGTTGCTTCCTGACCTGCATACAGATTTCTCAAGAGGAGCGCCGAAGAATTGATGCTTTTGAACTGTGGTGTTGGAGAAGACTCTTGAGAGTCCCTTGGACTTCAAGGAGATCCAACAAGTCCATCCTAAAGGATATCAGTTCTGGGTGTTCATTGGAAGGACTGATGTTGAAGCTGAAACTCCAATACTTTGGCCACCGCATGTGAAGAGTTGACTCATTGGAAAAGACTCTGATACTGGTAAGGATTGGGGGTAGAGGGAGAAGGGGAAGACAGAGGATGAGATGGCTGGATGGCATCATTGACTTGATGGATATGGGTTTCGGTGGACTCCAGGAATTGGTAATGGACAAGGAGTCCTGGAGTGCTATGGTTCATGGGGTCGCAGAGTCGGACACGACAGAGAGACTGAACTAAACTGAATATTCCATTGTGTATATGTACCACAGCTTTCTTATCCATTCATCTGCTGATGGACATCTAGGTTGCTTCCATGCCCTGGCTATTGTAAACAGTGCTGTGATGAACATTGGGGTACACATGTCTCTTTCAATTCTGGTTTCCTTGGTGTGTATGCCCAGCAGTGGGATTGCTAGGTCATATGGCAGTTCTGTTTGCAGTTTTTTAAGGAATCTCCACACTGTTCTCCATAGTGGCTGTACTAGTTTGCATTCCCACCAACAGTGTAAGAGGGTTCCCTTTTCTCCACACCCTCTCCATATAATTCTTGTTTTGAACATCTTCTCATGGTATTATTTTCTAAATGTCATGCTGCTGGCAGAAGTAGCTAGAGTGAAAGGGGGCAGAAAACCAAACCTATCCTAAGAACAGTAATACCAGATTGCGATCAGTGCTTCTTATGCCAAGTACCAGCAAAGGAAATACAACTTTCAGTTTGTTATGTTTTGCATTTGATCGTTATTTATATTGTTAAACCAGAATGAGGGCAAGAGGAGAAGCAGACAACAGAGGGTTAGATGATTGCATGGCACCTTCGATTCAATGGGCATGAGTTTGAGCAAAGTCTAGGAGATGTTGAAGGACAGGGAAGCCTGGCATGCATCAGTCCATGGGGTCGAAAAGAGACAGACATGACTGAGTGACCAAACATCAACAATAACAACAACAATAAAATAAATATCTTGTATTGAAAGAAGAGAAGATATAGAGCTTCTTTTTTAAAATGCATAGCTTGCATTTATAAGCAGGAAAACATCTACTTGATTTTTTTTTTCCAACTCTGTATGTCTTCATCTTCCTGAACAGATTTAAGGGCATCTCTGCCTAAAGCCAGAGAAATGAATAAGAGCTTTAGAGTCCCTTTAGGTGTGTGATTATACGACTTCATCCCAGAACCACAGCTATTATAGGATAAAGAAAACAAATAACTATAGAGAAAATAATGAAAACATGGCTAAGAGTGGCTTCTTTCCAGTTAAAAACATAATTAGAATACAGAGGACAATACGATTCTTCATTTTAACTGGCACATTTCTGAAAAATAATAATATAGAAACATAATATAGGAACAACTGAAATAATAACTTGAGCAGTATTTTGCAAAGCACAGTCCTACCCATTATCTTTAGTTTTACATGAAGTAAAATATTGACCCACCTATAGCTAATCAGACCTTTAATTTGCCTTGACAATTTAATTTTAGGATAGTGATTGCAAAGAAAATACACTAGTGCAAATGTCCTTGTGATAGGTACTCTATAACCTAATACATCTTTTTGAAAATTTTATTTTATTGAATTATAGTTTATTTACAATGTTATGCTAGTTTCTGCTGTATAGCAAAGTGAGTCAGCTACACATATGTTATCATTGTTGTTCAGTCAATAAGTCATGTCCAACTCTTTGTGACCCCATGGACTGCAGCACATCAGTCTTCCCTGTCCTTAACTATATCCCAGAGGTTACTATTGTGTCAGTGGTGTCATCCAACCATCTCATCTTTGGTCTCTTCCTTCTCCTCCTTCTCCTCCTGCCTTCAATCTTTCCTAGCTTCAGGGTCTTTTCCAGTGAGTCACTTCTTTGCATCAGGTGGCCAAAGTTATTAGAGCTTCAGTTTCAGCATCAGTCCTTCCAATGAATACTTAGGGTGGATTTCCTTTAGGATTGCCTAGTTTGATTTCTTTGCAGTCCAGGGGACTCTCAAGAGTCTTCTCTAGCACCACAATTCAAAAGCAACAATTTTTCCATGCTCAGCCTTCCTCATGGTCCAGTTCTCACATCTGTACATGACTACCGGAAAAAGAATAGCTTTGACTATACGGACTTTGGTTGGCAGAGTGATGTCTCTGCTTTTTAATACGCTGTCTAGGTTTGTCGTGGATTTCCTCCCAAGGAGCAAGCGTCTTTTAATTTCGTGGCTGCCCTCATGGTCCATAGTGATTTTGGACCCCAAGAAAATAAACTCTGTCACTGCTTCTACTGTGTACATTCTTTCTCAGATTCTTTCCCATTATGGTTTATCACAGGATATTGAATAAAGCTCCCTGTACTATACAACGAGATCTTGTTTACCCATTCTATTAATAAATTTAATAGTTTGATCTGCTAACCCCAAACTGCCAATCCATCCCTCTCGCACCTCCCCTCCCCCTTGGCAACCACAAGGCTGTTCTCTATGTCTATGAGTCTATTTCTGTTTCACAGATAAGCTCACTTGTGTCATATTTTAGATTCCACATAAAGGACATGTCATGTGGTATTTGTCTTTCTCTGACTTACGTCACTTAGTATGATCATGTCTAGGTCCACCCACGTTGCTGCAAACATATAGCCTAGGGACTTCCCTGGTGATTCAGTGGTTAAGACTCTGCACTTCCAATGCAGGGAGCCTGGATTTGATCCTTGGTCAGGCAACTAGATCCCCTGTGCTGTAACTAAGTTCACATGTCACAACTAAGACCCAGTACAAGCAAATAAATATTTTTTTTAAATGTATAGCCTAATACATCTTGAACTTCAATGTAATCCGTGAGAGTTTGTGTTCTAAAAGGAGCATCGTAAATGTAAACATAGCTCCTGGAACAGCTCAGCAAGGAGGACAAAGGGAAAAAAACAACAGCAGGGGTGAGAGAGCTGCCAGTAGACGCGCAGACGAGTCTAAACAGAACACAATACAGTGACACTTCCCTGAGCACGGGTCCTCTATTAGAGGCTGGGTGAGCGCTCAGTCGTGTCTGAGTCTGTGACCCCATCGAGCCCTCCTCTGTTCATGGGATTTCCCAGGCAAGAATACTGGAGTGGATTGCCACTTCTTCAGAGGCTGGGAGCCAGGTCTATTCTTTGCCACAGACATCAGACAACAAGCTTTCCTGAGACTTTACATCCTCAAGAATGACTGTGAATCTAGGCATGATAAAATCTGGAGTCAAATATCTTTAACACACTGTGGCTCCTGGTTAAGAGTTGATTTTAAAATGCAGGTCAGTTTTGTGAACGCCTCCATGGACACTTCAGGGAGATAAAGCCAGTGCTGCTGGGAGGGGCGACCAGCTCAGGGTTGATGGAGGAGATGTAGCTGATGGCCTCCAGAAGATGAGGCAGAGACTGGAGGGGCACCATCCCCTCCTCCACGAGGGGTGTACAGACGCTTGGCTCAGAGAGTCTTTGGGGTGAGAGAGAGGAGCCAAGCATGAGCCTCCTCTCCAGTCATTTCCAGGCCCATGCAGACCTAAGGTGGAGCGCAGGGCCCCCCCAGTGTGCAGAGCTTGGCACAGTGTATCCTCCTGGCCAGACTGTTGTCAAGGGCACCAGGCACTAGGTGGGCCATGCTAATTTCGAGGAGGAATTGAGTATGTTCTAAAGTTGCCCTAACAGTGATTACAATGGATTTCTGACTTTTCCAGCCAGGCCAGATAAGGAAACTGGACTTGGGTTGGAGCTTTAGGGAGGAGTCCAGTGTCAGGGTGGGGCAAAGAGGGATGGAGCGAGAACCAGAAGCCCAGCATTTAGAGCTGGGCACCAAACAGGAAAGAGATCATCCTCCAGACATCGGAAGAGACTGAATAAGATCTACAAGGGCCTTGTAGACCTGGAAGATAAGCATCTTCTGAATAGCTGTGTTTGGATGGGGCTGTGAACAGTTACAAACCTGGGGGACTTAGGGGCAGCCAGAGAGGTGCAGGTCACCCTGGGTTTAATTCCTTGCAAACCAAGCTAGCTAATATATGTTCTATCTGTGAAACGCCTTGGCAGGAACCAGATGTAAATCCTACCCCCAAATCTCCTCAGTGGAGTAGTATTTAGTACATGGAATATATCTGTATATGCTGACTGCACAGGACAAGTTGGGGAAAGGCACACAGCCAGAAACCCACAGACTGAGGGCAGGCCTGGGAGTTTGGCCTCTGCTGGGTGGATCTGGCCACTGCACAAGGCCCCTCCTCTGTCCCCTCCAAACCCTCAGGTCTGAAGCCAGACCCCTCAGCCTTCCCTCCCCAAACACAGGCTCTTGCTCACCCTGACGCCGGGGACACAGCCGGCCCTTGGTTGGATCCCAAGACACTAGGTCATGGTGGGTGGGAGAGCTGTGGGTCCTCCATGAATCCTTTGAACCAAATGACAGGTTTGTAAGAGCTGAACCCTTAAAAGAGCAGAAACACCAGGAGCACCACGGAAATGGAGGCCTTCCCTCAGAGAGATGGTGAACATCTTATGACTGATGGGGGGAGCCAGGGGGTACAATGTCAGCAGAAAGGCTGACAGCAACCAGAGAGCAACCGTGGGCAAGCACCATCCAGCAACAGAGGGCAAGCATGACCCACATCCGCAGGGGCACCGGACTGGCACACACAGGTGTGTGTGCAGACAGCCAGACCTCAGCTGCCTGCTGACGGTAGACCCGGCCACCAGGGATCCTTCAGGCAGAGAAACAGGTGCCATGATTCCGATGTGAGGAACTGCAAGCAAGATGCTGGTTTAATTCTCTTTGAGGTATTTATCCCTTGATTGTCCCCTACCAGGCTGCTCTGGCCTAGGAAATATGAATTACATGGTTTTGAAACAAAGATAATTGGCTTTAGTTGCAAAGCAGTTTAAATTATTATATTTTTCCTCATTAATATGTCACTGATTTTTTAAAAAATTGAAGTATAATTGATTTATAATGTGCTAGTTTTAAGTGTACAGCAAAATCAGTTATACATATATTATATACATATATACACACATTTCTAATTCTTTTCCATTATAGGTTATTACAAAATACTGTGTGTAGTTCCCTGTGCTATACATAGGCCCTTGTTGGTTGTGCATGTTATATATAGCAGTGTGTATCTGTTAATCCCAAACTCCTAATTTACCCCTCTCCCCAGCCTTTCCCCTTTGGTAACCACAACTTTGTTTTCCATGTCTATGAGTCTGTTTCTGTTTTGTAAATAAGCTCATTTGTATCATTTTTTTAGATTCCACAAATCAGTAATATCATATGATAGTTATCTTTCTCTGTCTGACTTACTTAGTATGATAATCTCTAGGTCCATCCATGTTGCTGCAAATGACATTATTTGATTTTTTTTAAGGTTGAGTAGTAATTCCATTGCATATATGTACCACAGCTTCTTTATCCATTCATCTGTTGATGGACGTTTAGGTTGCTTCCATGTTTTGTCTGTTATAAATTGTGCTGCAAAGAACATAGGGGGTGAATGTATCTTTTTTAGAGTTTTTGTATTTTCTTGATATATGTGGGATTGCTGGGTCACATGGTAGCTCTACTTTAAGTTTTTTTTTTTTCCTTTACTTTATTGTGTTGGTTTTGCCATACAATGACATGAAACCGCCATGGGTTTACATATGCTCCCCCTCCAGAACCCCCCTCCCTCCTCCCTCCCGATTGCCTCCCCCCGGACATCTCGGTGCACCAGCCCCGAGCATCAATCCTGGGCTGGCGATTGATTTCACATATGATAATTAACATGTTTCAATGCCATTCTCCCATATCATGCCACCCTTGCCCTCTTCCACAGAGTCCACGAGTCTGTTCTATACATCTGCATTCCTTTTGCTGTCTCACATGCAGGGTTCTCGTTACCATCTTTCTAAGTCCCATATATATGCGTTAGTATACTGTATTGTTGTTTTTCCTTCTGGCTTACTTCACTCTGGATAATAGGCTCCAGTTCCGTCCACCTGAGTAGAACTGATTCAAATGAATTTTTTTTTAATGCTGAGTAATATTCCATTGTGTATATGTACCACAGCTTTCTTATCCATTCGTCAGTTGATGGGCATCTAGGTTGCTTCCATGTCCTGGCTATTGTAAACAATGCGGTGATGAACATTGGGGTACACGTGTTTTTAAAGGAAACATCATCATAGTGCATTATGCACTGTTTTAAAATTCCTATTCCATGCTAGTTATTATGATAGATAGGGTATTCATACACACAAAAAAGATTTAGCTATCCCCCCTTTTTAGACAAGGAAATTGACACGCAGATAAACTGAGACTCAAACTCAGGTCTGCTGGTGCCTTGTTCCTGAGCTTGCCTTCCCCAGTGTTTCCCCACCCTCTCCTTAAACTTCTCCCAGAGAAACCCTGGTGCCTCATCTCACTATCTTGACTAGTCTTGAAAACTGATTCACTGTCTATGATATTGTTCCACTTATGTTCAGTTCATTCAGACTGATTGCATTTTAATTTATCTATACCCAGTAACTTGATAAAAATGTATGAAAGGATTACCATTTGGGCAAGTTAATCTATTTATGACTCAATCCCACAAAGATAATCACAGAATAAGATGTGAGGGTGGCTTTGCAAGCCAAGTTTCAATGCTTTTGTTTTAAAGATCAACAAAAGGGAAGGTACTGAGAAAAAATAAGAGGTTTACAGCCTGAAAGCTGGGCTGACTCAGTAGTTATTCAGTTTCATTGTGCTCTAAAAATAAATAAACTTGTCTTTAGGAGCTTGGCATTTTCCTTGCCTTTTTTCATTGACGCTTATTCCTTAAGCTTTAGCTTTTATGTATTTATTTAGGTGGTTGCAGGGATAATGTCAAAAGACAGCCCTAAGAGTGTTAACTTGGATATTTGTCATTTATGAGTATGTATTATTAATAGGAGTTGGTGAATAAATAATGAATAGCAAGATGAACAATGAATATATTCAAATTAACAAAATTGGTTTGAGAAATGGCTGGAAAAGAGTGACTGATGTTTTGGGTGTCAGCGGTTTGCATCCTTAATTTTATCAAGGCAAAAAGATCTTATGGAAACAGAAACATGCATTAGAACATCTTAAAACATTTCAAGTAAGTTGCCTCTAAAATCTTTCAAAACAGAAACTCATATGGAAACAAAAGTGATCTATGAGTAGCTTTGCCGCTATTCTATCTCAATTGCTTATTTAGTTTATTTATTCACTGCTTATCTAATTTAGTTTAAAAGAAATTCTTCCATCGTGTCTTCTGTTTTAATTTGAAAGATGACAAGTCAAGTAAGCTAAAAAAACAATTATTGAGGAAAACTATATTTCTGGGGTCAATGATCTTTTTAAAATTCTTCATTGTTTCTTGTTTAAAAGAAACACAGATGAATGGTTTCCCTCTATTTTACCCAAAAATTATTACTGGTAGGATTGTTCTAAAAGGCATTTTTGGCTTTTCAGGCTAATTTTTCCTCTAACATTTATGTTTAGGGATTTTCCCCCAAACTTCTGTTATTTTAATTATATTGATCAAATTACATGACCCCCAAATTTATGAAAACTATGTTAAATATTAATAAAAGTTATTATATATGTATTCAGAACTTTTAGTCATATATATTGCTTTTTAAAGCTTTTTCATTAAAATGTCTTAGTCTAATTCCAATGAGATAACTCTCTTCCACCTGTGAAGTTGCATAGATTTTTCAAATCTAGTTCTAAACATGGACAGGATATAGATCTGTACCAAGGGTATAAAAGGAAGAATTGTTTAGTACTCAAGTTACATTAATGTAACACAACATTATGTTTTCTGTTTGGTCCTATTGTATATATATTTGCATTAATAATGCATGTGGTTATTTGCAAAAAGAATTTTATTTTCTTGGGAAGATGTATTTGGTCAGGGACTTTTTTCGAGTGCTTCAGTTCATTCCTGCTCAGGTAAGCTGAAGCCACCCCTGCACTTGCAGGCTTGCCGCTGCAGAGTACTGAGCAATTTGAAGGAGTGGCTTGCTGGTTCCTCAGAAGCACATTCCCTTTTAGAACTCTATCTTAACCCTTCTGATTTTGAAGAGACAGCAGTGAGTAGTCTTGAAGTTCATTGCTCAGGAATCAAACCAGGGTAACCCTGGGTCGGGAAGATCTCCTGGAGAAGGAAATGACAACCCACTCCAGTATTCCTGCCTGGAAAATCCCATGGACGGAGGAGCCTGGCGGGCTACAGGCAAGGGGTTGCAAAGAGTCGGACATGACTGAGCGACTTCACTAACTTGCATGAAAACCAAGAGTCCTAGCCATCAAGTCACCAGGGGCTAGAGGCTAGAAGCAAAGCGGCCCAGGCTCTTGCCCCTATTTGAGACCAAGAAGGTTTCATTGAGGCAAAAACTGTGAAAACAGGTCCAAAGTTTATTATGAAGAGCAATGCATGGGAGAGCACAACAGCTTATCCAACTCAGAAGCAGGGCAGAGATAAAAACCCAGAGAGAAAGGGTATAGGCACCCTCTCTAATGAGGAGGAGCACAGTAGGTCAGAAACTAGGCAGAGATACACGCTTGGAGAGGGGTACAGGCATCCTAAATGAGAGGAAGCACAGTAAAGAGGCAATGTAAATCCATTTTATAGGACAGTTATTCTGGATCTTTGTTTGCTTTTGACCAATTATCTTGTTTCTTTCTTCCTCTCTGGCTAATCCATGGATCCCTCCCCAAGATGCATGTACAACATTTTGCTAAGATAGATCCCCCTGCAGAGGCCTATGGGTGCATGTCCACACTTTTTATGGGGTGACCATCTCTCCCTTTTCCTTCCCCAAGAAGCCTTCCTGTGTAAGTACAGACAGGAAAGTCTTCCTTGACCTCAGAAGTGGGTACCTTATCTTTGTTTTAGCAGAGCTCAGCTTTTTACCACTAGCTTTGTCCTTGGAGAGTCTGGGTGAGAACAAAGCTTGAAAAATACCAGGTGTCCTGGCCCTGAAGTCTACTGCCCCCTACTTCAGTTTGAGTTCCTTACAACAAAACACCATCGACTGCATGGCTTATCAACAATAGACACTTATCACTCACAATTCTCAAGGCTGGGAAGTCCAAGATCAAGGCATCAGCAGATTGGGTTTCTGGGGAAGGCCTGCTTCCTGTTTCATAGGTGGCTGTCTTCTCTGATAAGGGTGCTCATCCCATTCTTGAGGACTCCACCCTCCAAATCTCATCACCTCCCCAAGGCACAACCTTCTAATACCCTCACCCTGGAGATTGGGTTTCAACATATGAATTGGGATGGGGGATGTACAGACATTCAGTCTATAGCAAACTGAGGCGGTTTTGACTTTTTGACAAAGTGGAGACCCAACTGAAGCATCTGTTTTAAAGAGGAGGGTGGGGTGGGTGGTATTTACTCTACCTTCTGAGTCGATGTCTTGGATATTTCTAGCTAAGTTCACCCTAACCTACACTTCCTACCATAGGAATAATATCTTTTCATAGTAAATAAAAATAGATTCTTAATGAATTTATTCATGCAGTCAATTTTTGAAAGTAATTTTTCTCTATGGAACATACATTTTATAATGATTGAGGATATTTGTATTTTAGAGACAATATTCAAGCACTTTATTGCTTTCTTTTTTTCTTCATGTGGTTGAAAATGGAATCACACCATGTTAATTATGTGTTTAGAAATCATTAAAAATACATAAGCCAAGGGGACTTGTATCCCTATATTCATTATGATCAAATATGTAATAGTTGAAAATAAGTCTAAGATTTAAAAAACAAGGCTACTGGTTAAATTACTGTAAGATAGAGAAAACTCATTTGGGAAAATGATTTGTATTCTGTGAATTGTGTCAGACCATGAAAAATTCTACCAGAAAAGATGGCTTAAGAAATAGACGCAGATGTAGAGAACAAACATACGGACACCAAGGGGGAAAGGGCTCAAAGAGTGGGGTGACTTGGGAGACTGGAACTGACACATATCCGCTATAAATATATGTATAAAATAGATAATTAATGAGAGCCTCCTGTATAGCACACCTCAGTGCTCTGTACTCTACTCTGTGCTCTTTCTTGAATGGGAAGGAAATTTACAAAAAAAAAGAAGGTATTTAGTTACATGTATGGCTGGTTTACTTGGGTGTACAGCAGAAACTGATGCAACATTGTAAAGCAAGTATACTCCAGTGGAAAAAAATTTTAAAAGAAAAGACTGCTTGAAAATATTGAATTTGAAAAACAAAGCTGATCTAAAGAATTTTTTGGAGAAATGAGCCATTGCTTTCTTTAGTGGAAGAAAACAATGCTATGTGTGAATAAATCAGATGCCAACAAAGCTTGCATCCTGGCTGTACACCCCTTGAGGATCAGCACAGGATCGAGCTGCTTTGCCCACAGAGGTCTCCTCGCAGCCCAAGGAGTTATGTTGTTCCTTGTAGCCTGGACCATCCCTCCCAACCCCCACAAGCTGAGCCAACACCCTTTCTTTCCCAAACCCAAGCCTCTCCTCTGTCCTCATCTAGTATTTTCTGGATAATTTTCCCTTCTCATCCTACCTAATGAGTAGACTCAAACAGATTACTTATACCAGTCTGAGACTCTCCTAAGACAGCTGTGCAGGCATGCTTACAAATGAGGCCAGATTGCTAAATGACTAGAAATTACCAAATAATTTTCCAAGGAAAAGAATTGATGACTACTCTAAGTTTTTATTACCATATCTTTGGGATAACTCCTTCTCTCATAGCCCTGAAAGAGTTATGAAGATCATCCTGAATAAGTGACTATAAATCTCTGATAGCATCTTTATATGTTTTGCCCCTCCTCTCAGAGTGAGGTAGTTGCCATGGAAATGATGACAATGGCTAAATTCAGCCAGAAATATTTGCTGTATTATGTGCCACATGGTTCTTTCCTTCCTTCAAAGCAGGAGAGGAGTATTCTGAAGAGTGAATAACACTCTCAAGATGTGAAATGCCCTCCAGTTAATTGCAAGGGTCATATATTGAAATTTTTGCTGTATGTTAGACTGTGTTGTTGTTGTTGTTTAGCAGTTAAGTCATGTCTGATTCTTTTGTGACCCACCAGGCTCCTCTGTCCATGGAATTTCCCAGGTAAGAACGCTGGAGTGGGTTGCCATTCCCTTCTCCGGGGCATCTCCCCAACCCAGCAATCAAATCCACATCCTCCTGCGTTGCAGGTGGATTCTTTACTGTCTGAGCCACCATATTATCCTCTAGTAGCAGCCTGCAGGCTTTGTTGCTCTGCAGCATTAGGATCATCCTGGACCAGGGATCAAATCCATGCCCCCTGCACTGGCAGGCAGATTTTTCAACCGCCAGGGAAGCCCCTATCCTGATATTACAGATAAAGAAAGTGAAGTTATGAGAAGTTAAATAACTTTTTTAAGGGTTACTTCGATTGGAAATTCAAATGGGAACAAGTCCAATATCAGGGTCCCATTTGCCACGTGGCCTCCAGTCACCATGGCAAAATATATATCTTTACTTTCCTCATTGTTCACTTTTCTCTCAATTTTCCTAGATGGCTTTCACCTTTACGGTTCTGTATGAATAGTCTTATCCAAAATCCTACATTTTTTAGTAAAGTTTAAAAGTTTTTAGTTCTCCAAGATTCCAGTTACATTTTACACAACTTTTATTTCCCAAAAATATGACTAGTTAAGGGCTTCCCTGGTGGCTCAGTGGTAAAGAATCTGCCTGCCATGCAAGAGACCCAGGTTCAATCCCTGAGTTAGGAAGATCCCCTGGGGAAGGGAATGGCTACTCACTCCAGTATTCTTGCCTGGAGAAGCCCATGGTCAGAGGAGCCTGGGGTCACAAAGAGTCAGACAGGATAGAGCTACAAACACTTTCACTTTTTCATGACCAGTTATGTAAGTTGAGAAATATTTTGCTATAATTTACACCTATAATTGCTGAAAAAAATCTAGTATAGTTGTCCCGTGATTAAGAACCCACCTCCCAATGCAGGTGATGCAGGTTTGATCCCTGGCTGGGAAACTAAAATCCTATATACTACAGGGCAACTAAGCCTGTGGCACCACAGCTACTGAGCCCACGAGCTCTGGACCCTATGTTCCACAACTAGAGAGAAGACTAAATGCTGCAGCAAAGGGCCCGCATGCCACAACTAAGATCTGATGCAGCCAAATAAAAAATAATAAATGAATATTAAAAAAAAACCCAGAGTTGATCTATAAGTGATATCTGCAGTAATCAAAACTAAGTAGTTAGGATTGCAGTTGTGGTGAAGCAGTGCTGTGGAGGGATGCTGGCATGGCAGAAAAATATGCTTTCCTAGATCTTAGGAACATGGATTTAAATGTCCGCAGGATATGAGGACTCTGGACTGACGCAAGAAAGAGAGTTCAAATCAATAAATCTGCATGAGTTCAGGACACCACCAAGAAATTATCTTGTTAATGAAAGTATGAAGTGTAATAACAAAAGCAAAAACAAACTCCAACTAGCACATGGAATTAGCAAAGAAACTCATCAGCTTGGACTCTGAGCAGAGGAAACTAATGTTTCCTGAGAATCGGTAAGCTTCTATTAGCTCTGCTCTGGTTTAGGGTTTGGATTTTGACCAGGGCTTCGCAGACGTAGTCTGAAAAGGCGCAGTGGGAGAAGGGCATTGAAGCATGTTAATTGTCATGTGTCTAATCAATCGCCAGCCCAGGATTGATGCTCGGGACTGGTGCAGCGAGATTTCCCGGGGGGGAGGGAGGAGGGAGGGGGGACCCGGAGGGGAAGCATATGTAAACCCATGGTGATATCATAACAATGTATGGCTAAAACAATAATTAAAAAAAAAAAAAAAGAAGTGAATTAGCAGCTTTGCTGGCCGAGCAGTCTTTGCTGCAGCCCTTCAACTCTGTCCTTGGAGACGGATAGCTGTTGTCGACAGTGTGTCAACAAATGGGTATGTATGTGTTTCAATAAAACTTTATTTACAAAAGCAGATTTTTGTGGAATGTTGCTATACTATCTGCCTGGGCCAAGTATCTGTAAGTTGAAAAACTGATATAAATATGGTCCTGTCTGATGATAGGCTCTACTGGATAGATACACCTAACGCTCGTGGAAGAAGCAAACATAAAGCTGTACTGAAGGGACAGCTTGTTTGCTCAGGCTGGAAGGGCTTCCCCTGAGGAAGGTGAACACAGATTCCTGAACACAATGCACACGAGGAAACAGCTCACCAAGGCTGAGACTCAGCACGTGCAGCACCGACAAGGGTTCAGTTTCCTAAGCCCACCAGCTAACGGAGCTATTATTAAATAGAGACTCTGTGACTCAGACACTAAGGAGTCTGCCTGCAACGCGGGAGATCCAGGTTCTATCCCTGGATCGGGAAGATACCCTAGAGAAGGGAATGGCAACCAACCCATTCCAGTATTCCTGCTTGGAGAATTCCAAGACAGAGGAGCCTGGCACCATATTCCATGAGGTCGCAAAGAGTCGGACACAACAGAGCAACTAACACTTTCACTTTTTCATGCAATAGATATAATGTGATTAAAGGCATAAAAGAAAGACTCTAAAATATGAAAAAAAAATAGGGACTTTCCTGGAAGTCCAGTGCCTCCAATGCAGGGGTTGTGGGTTCAATCTCTAGTCGAGGAATGAAGATCCCACATTTGTGGCCAAAATGAATAAATAAATAAAATGAGGAAATTGCTTGCTCTCTAATGTGGAGCGATGAAGAGACATAGATTAGAGTAGAGAGATTAGAGTAGGGAGAAAAATAATAAGGCTTAACTCACTAGTACCCTTATGAAATGTTCTTATCTCTTACAAGAGAGAATCAAGAGAATGGGATGCATGGAATATTTAAAGAGATAATATCTGAAAAACTTTTAGAAATGCTAAAGGCGTAATCCTCAGATTCATGATTCACAGTGAGTCCTAAGCAAGTAAAAATATGTTTTAGTGAAGTTTCAGAATAAAAACTAAGAGAAGAATTTAGTTATTTTTATTGAAGTATAGTTGATTTGCAGTGTTGTACCAGCCTCTGCCATACAGCAAAGTGATTCAATTGAACATGTATATAATTTCTTTAAAAAATTATTTTCCATATGGTTTATCACAGGATATTGAATATAGTTCTCTGTGCTATTCAGTAGGACCTTGTTTATCCATTCTAAACGTAACACTTTGCATTTACCAAACCTAATCTCTCATTCCATCCTTCTCTCTCCGAACTGCCCCTTGGCAACGACATATCTATTCTCTATGTCTGTGAGTCTGTTTCTGTTTCATAGATAGGTTCATTTTTGCCATATTTTAGATTCCACATGTAAGTGATATCATATGATTTTGCCTTTCTCTGTCTGACTTACTTCACTTAGTATGATAATCTCTAGTTGTATCCATGCTGCTGCAAATGGCTTTATTTCATTCTTGCTTATGGCTGAATAATAGTCCATTGTATATATGTACCACACTTTCTTTATCCACTCATCCAAGGGACTCTCAAGAGTCTTCTCCAACACCACAAATCAAAAGCATCAATTCTTTGGCACTCAGCTTTCTTTATGGTCCAACTCTCACATCCATACATGACTACTGGGAAAACCATAGCTTTGACTATACAGACCTTTGTCAGCAAACTTATATCTCTGCATTTTAATATGCTGTCTAGATTTGTCATAGCTTTTCTTCCAAGGAACAAGTGTCTTCTAATTTTATGGCTGCAGTCACCATCTACAGTGATTGTGGAGCCCCCCCAAAATTAAGTCTGCTACTGTTTCCATTGTTTCTCCATCTATTTGTCATGAAGTGATGGGACCGGATGTCATGATCTTCGTTTTTTGAATGTTATATTTTAAGCCAGCTTTTTCATTCTCCTCTTGCACTTTCATCAAGCAGCTCTTTAGTTCCTCTTTGCTTTCTGCCATAAGGATGGTGTCATCTGCATATTTGAGGTTATTGATATTTCTCCCAGCAATCTTGATTCCAGCTTGTGCTTCATCCAGCCTGGGATTTTGCATGATGTATTCTGCATATAAATTAAATAAGCAGGGTGACAATATACAGGCTTGATGTACTCCTTTCCCAATTTGGAACCAGTCTGTTGTTCCATGTCTGGTTCTAACAGTTGCTTCTTGATCTGCATACAGATTTTTTGAAGGCAGGTAAGAGGATCTGGTATTCCCATCTCTAAGAATTTTCCAGTTTTCTGTGATTCATGCAGTCAAAGGCTTTAGAGTAGTCAATGAAATAGAAATAGATGTTGTTCTGAAATTCACTTGCTTTTTCTATGATACAGCAGATATTGGCAATTTGATCTCTGGTTCCTCTGCCTTTTCTAAATCCAGCTTGAACATCTAGAAGTTCTTGGTTCATGTACTGTTAAAGCCTAGTTTGGAGGATTTTAAGCAATACTTTGCTAGCATGTGAAATGAGTGCAATTGTGCAGTAGTTTGAACATCCTTTGGCATTGCTTTTCTTTGGGACTGAAATTAAAATTGACCTTTTCCAGTCCTGTGGCCACTGCTGAGTTTTCCAAATTTGCTGGCATATTGAGTGCAGCACTTTGACAGCATCGTCTTTTAGGATTTGAAACAGCTCAGCTGGAATTCCATTACTTCCACTATCTTTTTTCACAGTGATGCTTCCTAAGGCTCACTTGACTTCACACTCCAGGATGTCTGGCTCTAGGTGAGTGATCACACCATCATGATTATCTGGTTCATTAAGATCTTTTTTTATATAGTTCTGTGTGTTCTCGCCACCTCTTCTTAATATCATCTGCTTCTGTTAGGTCCATACCATTTCTGTACTTTATTGTGCCTATCTTTGCATAAAATGTTCCTGTGGTATCTCTAATTTTCTTGACGAGATCTCTTGTCTTTCCGATTCTATTGTTTTCTTCTGTTTCTTTGCACTGATCACTTAGGAAGGCTTTCTTATCTCTCCTTGCTATTTGGAACTCTGCAGTCAGATGGATATATCTTTCCTTTTCTCTTTTGCTTCTCAGTTATTTATAGGCCTCCTTAGACAACCATTTTGCATTTTTACATTTCTTCTTCTTGGGGATGGTTTTGATCACTGCCTCTTGTATAATGTTGCAAACCTCCGTCCATAGTTCTTCAATACCATCACTGGTTTACAGATACCTAATATTAAAACTTGAAAGTCATTGCCCAAGGGAAACCTCAATTATCATATTCAGATATTTTGTTTCTCTATTCCTGAAAAAGTCAACAGCCTCCTCATTGACCTCCCCAATCCCAGTCTCCACCTCTTCTGTTCCAGTCTGAAGACAATCGCCAGGTGACTTCTTGATAGTCACCTTCCTTGCCTTTTCACTCTTCATAAGTAAAAGTCCAGCTCTATGACATTGGCACAGAAGGTCCCCATATACCAGACCTGAAGTTTGAACTCACTTTATCAATCTCATAACTACCCACCTAGCCACTTCTCACATCTTATTCTGGGCCATTCTGGCTTGCCTTCCTTACCTATATTTTTGTCTCATGTCTTGTGTCTCATTTCCTGAGAACTTTATTTGGTTCTTACCAAGACTAAGGTGTTGTTAACTATATGAGGCCTTGTAAATAACATCTTTAATATTGTAAGAAGGGTTTTTAGGGATTCAGTGTGTGTGTGTGTGTGCGCTCTCCATATCTTTACCTAAATAGAAAGCCTGAACAGGAGGGATGCTCTAACACAGAGGACTTGAGAAAAGTGGGCAGACTCAGGGTGTCCTGGGAAAGAGGGAGCCCTGTGGTCCCTCAGATTGCATCATTAGTGGCGGAGATGGTTGTCCTGGGTTTTGTGTCTCAGTTCCCCAACTAGACTAAAGTTCCTTGATGATTAAACAAAAAATCAATAACATCCTTTATCAGGTTTGCATCTTCTCTATATCCATTCCTGGATTCACAGAAGATGCTTAATAAATACTGGCTGGATTAGGAAACAGGCAGCAGTATTGAGTATTTGTACCACAACTCAGTGACTCTTTCTCTTGAACCGTAGAGCATCCTTTGGGAGCCACCTCTTCAGGGGTAATGAGGCAACACCTCTGGGCAGACTTTCTCATCCTTCCTTCTCTCCCATGCTGGTCCTTCCTAGAACAGAGTACAAGTGCTCAGTCGTGTCTGACGGTTTGAGACCCTATAGATGGACTGTAGCCTGCCAGGCTCCTGTGTCCGTGGGATTCTCCCAGCAAGAACCCGGGAGTGGGTTGCCATTTCCTCCTCCAGAGGATCTTCCCAATCCAAGGACCAAACCCTCATCTCTTGCATTACAGGAGGCTTCTTTAATGCTGAGTCACTGAGAAAGTCCCTCCTAGAACATGTTTCCTTCTAATAAGAATTAAATCCTACCTCTGACCCCTTCCTCTTTCTCTTGAGATGATTTTGAAATTAAGCAATGGCAGAGGTCTTTAGGAAATGTGGATTTATGTTTTTAATTTCTACCAAACCTTGATATACTGTTTTGCAATATCAACATTTTCTGATCCCCTGTAGGAGCTCATTTGTTCCAATGTGAACATGATATGTATACCAGTTTCTTCAGTTGTATTTATTCCCTACCAAGCAAACATCTGAAATGCTCAATACAAAGTAGAATATTCTTGACTAACGATTTCAATTTTTTCTCCACCTTGCTATTTTCTGACATTACCAAGGGTAGTTTCCACCTGTCTCTCACAATCTACTGAGAGGCTTGGGAACCACGATAGCAGAAATTGTGTGTTTAAGGACACAGGGAATAAAGCATGTCATATTTTAAGCTCTAGTACTCTAAAGGGAGGGCATGGTTACTGCCTCTTGCAAAACTCCAGCAAAGAGATGGTATTTTTTTTTTTTTTTGTAACAACAATTAATCATGACAGAAGGACTCAGATGGGGGGAGAGGACAGATGGTTCTTGTTACAACCTGCCCCTAACCTGAATTACCATGTCCGGCCATAAATAGAATGTTTGTACCAAAACCATGAGAGGAAAAGAGTCATCAGAGATAAAAATCTCCAATATGTTGTGCTATCAAATGATTTAAAACCACGATGTAATGATGAGTACATGTGTAATACAGTGAGTACAGCAGAGTCAGGAAAACTTTGGGCATAACAAACATCAATTTTCATTGAGTATTTAATTGATTCAAAAGTAATATAGAGGGCTTCCCTAGTGATTTGATGGTTGAGACTCCGCCTACCAAAGCAGGGGACACAGGTTCGATCCTGGTTGGGGAAGATGCCATATGCCATGGGGCAACTAAGCCCATGTTTGGCAAATACTGAAGCTTGCCCACCCTAGAGCCCATGCTCCACAACAAGAGAGGCCCCTGCAATGAGAAGCACCACCCCACAGCTGGAGAGTAGCCTCTGCTCATTTTCTCAACTAGAGAAAACCCAGGTGCAGCCACAAAGACCCAGCACAACCAAAAATAAATAAATCTGTAATATACACACTGGCAAGCGATAAGATGCAAATATGTTTTAAGTTGTTTTTAAAGATTTACTTAATAGTCCTATCATATTGTCTGGAGAATCTTGACATTTCCACCCTAAACTTATGTTTAAAAATGTTTTAATAGTTCACTAAGCTTTGAGCTCCATGGAGTAAACTTTTCTGAATGGGGATTAAGTTCTAGTGCCTTGCTGTCGTTGTTTAGTCATTAAGTCATGTCCGACCTTGGTGACACCCTGGGCTGTAACCTGCAGGCTGCTCTGTCCGTGGGATTTCACAGGCAAGAATACTGAAGTGGGTTGCCATTTCCTTCTCCAGGGGATCTTCCTTCCTGGGATATCGAACCCACGTCACATGCATTGGCAGGCAGATTCTTTACCACCATGCCGCCTGGGAAGTCCAAGTTTTAATGCCTGGATGCTTTCAAATGTAAAGATACACATATACTTTGGAAGAACCTTGAATTATTAGTATCAACCATGTGATAAATGTGTGAACATTTTGTTGACTTTGTAGACATTTCTCAGCTTCTTCATATATAAATCAGGTGAAATTGTCCTCAGTATGGGTGTATGTAATGTAATACAGTGTATAGGGAAAGATGCTCTAAAATGGAGACAGGCTTTCTATCGTTAAAATGTGTCCATTCCCATGTCATCAGGGTTTCCAATGTCCTGAAAGATAGGAGTGATCGGTCTGTGGGTCAGAGCCCACGTGTATGTGGCAATTACTCATCTCTATGAATGTTTTGGAGAAGAGAGGGCTGCCAACAGAGGATTCACCTCCTAAGAACTCTGGATGACAAGCTGGAACCACTCACTGTGGACCAAGGCCAGGCTTCCGTGGTCAGCACTGATCCTGAGCACGGCTGGCAAGAAAGAACCACCAAAACAGACTTCATCTGTTGCCCTGTGGATTGGTTCCAAGGAACACTTTTGTCTCTGGATGATCCAAGCATGGCCTGATAGGCTGAGAATGCAATAATTGGTATAATTAGCCAATAAGTTTGCAAGGAAAAAAGTTATTAGTGACTGCTAGCTAACTACTTTACATACTAATGTTTTGAGGGGAAAAAAAGAAAATCTTTTGAGGCTTTCTTTTTTTAATGTATGGGTTACTTCTGGCTTTGGTTGTTGCTGAAATACTATAAAGGGGGTTGTGTAGGTTGTGTCATCAGGGAATCTTGTGAGGAGGCTGGTAGGATATTTCTGCAGTTTCTGGCACCTCAGTTCATGTCACCCAGGGTGACCTTTCCCTTGAGGTTCTGTGGAGGACAAAGGACCAGGGGACTGGAGTAGCCTGGGATTTGTAGATGCCATTTGTGCCCACAATGAAGGAGATTCCAAACACTTGCCACTTCTCATGATTGACAAGCAACACAGCTATTTCTATAAACTCAACCAAACACAATGCATCAATGACACACTTATTGTGAATGAAAATGAAGGAAGGCCCTGGCATCAGCCCTTCCCAGGCCCTGAAAACAAATGCTGAACATCCCCAAAATGTCAGTCAGTGCCCTTCCTGTTAACACTGGCTACCTGAGAATTCTTTCTTCTTTTGTCATCACGAGGGAAAGAACTTGTATTCTCCTACTGCTTCTTGAATTTGGCGGCCCCTAGAGGCATGGAGGACCTGAGTACCTTAACCCAGGATGGAACATGTGCCCTTGCATTGAAGGTGCCATGTCCCAATCACTGGACAGCCAGGGAAGTCCCAGGAATTCTTCTCCTTTGGTGGCCCAGAAGGAGAAGAAACTGCTTTCCAAACTGTGAGATCATGATGGAGGCAGTTTGGGAAATGGAGATATTCCAGCACCTGGTGGCTGGTTGGAATGTCTCTACTTTGACCCCCAGGAACCAGTAGGGGAGTAGAGTTCTCTGGTGTAGCTCTGTGCAGGCTAGTAGATCTGCAAGGTCTGCTGGAGATGTAAACAGCATATTCAACATTAACATGTTCTTCTAAGCTCCAACCGAATTCACAAATACCTCCTTCAAGAGTAAAACCAGCAGTTGGTGGATTGAGGACACCTGGATTTGGACGTTTCCCTAGCCCATCCTCTCCTTGGGGAATATTTTCCCAATGTTCCCCACCTCTTCTTTGTAGTTATTTCTTCTTCTTTTTTTTTGTTTAATGTGGACCATCTTTAAAGTCTTTATTGAATTTGTTACGATATTGCTGCTGTTTTATGTCTTGGTTTGTTCGGCCATGAGGCGTGTGGGATCTTAGTTTCCAAGTCTGGGATCGAACCCATATCCCTTGCCCTGGAAAGTGAAATTGTAGCCACTGGGCCATCAGGGAAGTCCCTGTAGTTATTTCTTGATCTTGTCTTTCCTGTTTCGGTGTTTTAATGATGCTCATTATTAATCTTAGAAACTCAGGGTCCTAAGTTCTCGAGAGAATCGCTTCACCAGTAATGATCTAAAAGTACACTTAGAATTTTAGTGGAAAGATGTGCTTTGATAATGACAAAAAAATATATCGAGTTGTATTGGCTTACTACTCCTAAATGTAGGAAGATACACTATTATTAATAGCTGCACACCACTTCCTATCTTTTCAAGGCCTTTGTTAGCCTCACAATGGTGCTGCCAGGGAAATACTATTAATACAGAGCAAAAGGAGAGAGGGTGGGGGACACTTTTATAATGGAGCACACGCCCCATTTGTCTTTGGCCCTGCCTTTGCACTTTTCCTGAAGCCATACAATGTAATACCTACGGAAGGAAGCCACTATAGTTAGGAAAAATAAATTTGCTTCTATGAGTCAATTTAACAATCATTCAGGCTCTCTCAACCAAAAATTAAATAAGGAAAATTCCACAATGAGCATTAAATCCAAAACATCATTGTTAGTCATTGATATCTAACCATACTTGCTAGTTTAAAAATGAGAAGAAAGGGGCTTCCTTTGTGGTTCAGTGGTAAAGAATCCATCTGCCAATGTAGGAGACATGGGTTCGATTCCTGATCCGGGAAGATCCCACATGCCTCAGAGCAACGAAGCTCATTCACCACAAGCATTAAGCCTTTGCTCTAGAGCCAGGGAGCTGTGGCTACTGAGCCCACATGCACTGGAGCCAGTGCTGTGCAACAAGAGAAGCCACTGCCACGAGAAACCCACGCACCACGATGAAGAGTAGCCCCCTCTTGCCGCAACTAGAGAAAAGCCCAGACAGCAACTAAGACCCAGCACAGCCCAAAACAAATAAATAAATAAAATTATTATTTAAAAAAACTAGAAGAAAGAAAAGCTCTCCTCTCTCTGCACACCATATTGACATACCCTGTCTCCCAACCCAATCATTTTCCTCTCTGGGAAGCAATCTGGACTAGGAATCTGTCCAAAATACGTCCTAGAGTGTATTGAGTTTCAGGAGAGGCTTCCTGAAGGCTCTCGGTAATAAAAAGTTCCACGGATTCTGACGCATATATGGATGGATCAGAACTTTTCTAGTGCATTCCTTGCCAGCATCGCTGAATTCTTCAAAACAACTAGATTCAAATATTAGAAATATATCAGGTCGCCAAGTTCTGCCATTGTTTTAGTCAGTACCTTGATAAAAAAAAATTGCATGTAACAGGAACTCCAACTAGTTCAAGCAAAATGAGAATACAATATGTTAGTTCACAGAAAAGGTAAAGGCAATTGTAAGAGAGGGTTGGAGGGACCAGGGGCTCCGGGTTTTAAACTGGAGACAGTGACCCCAGGAGCCATCTGTCTCTCATCCCGAGTTGTCTCTGCTGTGCCCTGGTCTACAGAGGCTCAACCTGAGATGAGGGAAGATGGTCAGAGAGCCCTGGGGTTGCAGCCATTGGTTCTGGGTCTAAGAAGGGGAAACATTGACCCGTAACGTGGGAAGGTCTGGTTGAAGAATCCCTGTGGTTAGGCTTAGGAGCAAGGTATTCGTACAGCTGGCCCTTCATGGCCCTGGGGTGGTGGTTGCAGATAAGCAGTGGAAAAGGGGCATATCTTTTAGGACATCCACAGAAGAAGAAAACTAACCAGGAGAACGAGGATATTCAAATCAGGAGGCAGGTGACAATATTACCTACACTGTCCATTCTATCATTTCTAAGGATTTATATCAATCGAAGGGTCAGGACAAGAAACAAGAAATGCTCGTGTTGGGTAATGTGAAGAGACCTTAATAAAGAGACTATTTACAAAATCGTGAGGAGGATGCAGGAGGACATAGCAATGCACCTCCCTGGGATGGTAAGAGCAAAGGTCTTACCAGTCTCCAGTCTGGACAAGGCATGTGGTCCAATGTTCCATGCAGTGACCACACTGGGGTGTGTTCCCAGAAATGGATACGCCACACCCTTTCTGTCCCCTCCCTCCTATCTCCTGCCATTACACCCTATTGGCTTAACCCATCAAGAGGCCAATGGCTAAGGGAGTCCACAGATGTCATCCTGACAGGTAGCCTACCATGCAGAGGCCAGAGTCAAAAGGAGTGACAATATGGACCTACAGAACAGATGTTCAGCACAGCCTTACATATATACATAGACAGACAGGCACACCTACACACACATTTAAATTTTTTAAATTTTATTTTGGGGCTTCCCAGGTGGCACTAGTGATAAAGAGATGCTAGTCTGCAGGAAATGTAAGAGATCCTAGTTCGATCCCTGGGTCAGGAAGATCCCCTGGAGAAGGGCATGACATCCCATTCCAGTGTTCGTGCCTGGAGAATCCCCCAGACAGAGGAGCTTGGCTGGCTAGAGTCCACAGGGCTGCAAAGAGTCGGGCATGACTGGATGGGCTTAGCACACCGGCACCACAGCTGATTTGCAATGTTGTATTAGTTTCAGAAGGACTTCCTTGTGGCTCAAATGGTAAAGAATCTGCCTGCAATGGGGTCGATTCTCCCAGGGTTTGATCCCTGGGTTGGGAAGATCCTCTGGAGAAGGGAATGGCAACCCACTCCAGTATTGTTGCTTGGAGAATTCCCTGGACAGAGAAGCCTGATGGGCTACAGTTCATGGGGTCGCAAAGAGTCGGACACGACTGAGGGACTAACACACACACGTTAGTTTCAGATGTACATCAGAGTGATTTTCTTACACATTTACTGAATCTTTTTCACATTCTTTTCCGTTACAGGTCATTACAGAATATCAAGTAGAGTTCTCTGTGTCTACATCAGGTCCTTGTTGATTACATACAAACACATTTAGTATAATAGTAACAACAATGCAATTGAATATTCAGTAAATATTATTCTACACTGTGTGTATGTGCATAAGTCGCTTCAGTCATGTCTGACTCTTTCCTATCCCATGGATTGTAGCCCATCAGGCTCCTCTGTCCAAAGGATTCTCCAGGCAAGAATACTGGAGTGGGTTGCCATGCCCTCCTCCAGGGGATCTTCCCAACCTGGGGATTGAACCTGAGTCTCTTGTCTCCTGCATTGGCAGGCGGGTTCTTTATCACTAGTGCCACCTAGGAAGCCCTTATTCTACATTACATATTATGCATTGGGCTAGCCAGAAAGTTCATTCAGTTTCTTTCTGTTAGGTGGTTTGGAAAAACCTGAACGAATATAATTCCTAGAAGAAATTCAAAGGAATGGTGTGTCATAATGAAAGCTTTTGGAGGCAGCCTAACTTGCATTTGAATCCTATGATCTAATCTCAGTCACCTCACCTTGGCACACACCTACCATGAGTAGACTTATATTTGCATATGGAGGGAAAAGAGGGGTCAAATGAACTGGGAGATTGGAATTGACATATACACTACTGACACTGTTTAAAATAGAGGACTAATGATAACCTACTGTACTGCACAGGGAACCCTACTCAGTGCTCTGTGGTGACCTAAACATGAAGGAAATCCAAAACAGAGGGAGTATATGTAAACATATACTGCTGCAGAGCAGGAACTAACACAACCCTGGAAAGCTACTATACTCCAGTACATTTTTAAAAAAGCAATTATATCTGCAGACAGGATGAATCACAGACCAGTGTTCTGTAACTTCTACTATATATAAAACACCAACATTCGAATGATAAGCTCCAATTAAGAGTGATACCATGACTATCAAGCAGAATATAATTTGACTCATATTTTTGAAAGTTCATTGGTGTTTTGTAGTGAGTACTTTGGGCTTTTGATTATGTTCATTCACAGACATTGGATAAAGCTAAAAATTCTGTTTAACTCTTGGTAGCAGGATAAAGAACTCTGGTGAGTGGGACTAATTTTTTTTTTCTGTAGTCTACCAGTTTTTGTCACTAACTAGGCCTTTAAGCCAATAGCTGGCTTCTAGTTTCTTTGATGGTACCGTAGGAAGATGATGGTGATGTTAACATCTGTGAGTACTATGTACTGTGCTTCACACATGTTAACTAGGACTAAAACTATGGCTTAGGTACTGTTATATCCATTTTATAGGTGAATAGCCTGTAGCTCAGAGAGGGTGATTAAAACGAAGTTACATTTGCAGTCACTATGGAGAACAGTATGGAGGTTCCTCAAAAAAACTAAAAATAGAGTTGTATAATCATGCAATCCCATTCCTGGGAATATATCCAGAAAAAAACTCTAATTCCAAAAGATATATGCACATGTATGTATATATAAAAGAACACTACTCAGCCATAAAAAAAGAATGAAATAATGGCATTTGCAGCAACATGGATGCAACTAGAGATCATCATACTAAGTGAAGTAAGTCAGAAAGAGAAAGACAAATATCATATGATATCACTTGTAAGTGGAACCTAAAATATAAAAAAGTGAATTTACCTATGAAACAGAAACAGACTCACAGACATAGGGAACAAACTTGTAGTTGGCAAGGGGGGGGGGGTAAGGGAGGGATGGAGTGGCAGTTTGGGATTAGCAGATGCAAACTATTACATATAGGATGGATAAATGACAAGGTCATACTGTACAACACAGAGAACTATATTCAATGTCCTGTGATAAACCACAATGGAAAAACTATGAAAAAGAATATATATATCTAAATGTAACTGAATCACTTTGCTGTACAGCAGAAATTAACAAAATATTGTAAATCAACTATATTTCAATAAAAAAAAGTAAAAACAAGATTCAGTTCAGTTCAGTTCAGTCGTTCAATTGTGTCCGACTCTTTGTGACCCCATGAACCACAGCACGCCAGGCCTCCTTGTCCATCACCAACTCCTGGAGTTTACCCAAACTCATGTCCATTGAGTCGGTCATGCTATCCAACCATCTCATCCTCTGTTGTCCCCTTCTCCTCCCACCCTCAATCTTTCCCAGCATCAGGGTCTTTTCAAATGAGTTAGTTCTTTCCATCAGATGGCCAAACTATTGGGGTTTCAGCTTCAACATCAGTCCTTCCAATGAACACCCAGGACTGATCTCCTTTAGGATGGACTGGTTGGATCTCCTTGCAGGCCAAGTGACTCTCGAGAGTCTTCTCCAACACCACAATTCAAAACCATGAATTCTTCTGTGCTCAGCTTTCTTTATAGCCCAACTCTCACATCCATATGTGACCACTGGAAAAACCATAGCCTTGAATAGATGGACTTTTGTTGACAAAGTAATGTCTCTGCTTCTTAATATGCTATCTAGGTTGGTTATAACTTTCCTTCCAAGGAGTAATCGTCTTTTAATTTCGTGGCTGCAATCACCTTCTGCAGTGATTTTGGAACCCAAAAAAACAAAGTCTGTTACTGTTTCCACTGTTTCCCCATCTATTTGTCATGAAGTGATGGGACCAGACGCCATGATCTTAGTTTTCTGAATGTTGAGTTTTAAGCCAACTTTTTCACTCTCCTCTTTCACTTTCATCAAGAGGCTTTTTTGTTCCTCTTCACTTTCTGCCATATGGGTGGTGTCATATGCATATTTGAGGTTACTGATGTTTCTCCCGGCAATCTTGATTCCATCTTGTGCTTCCTCCAGCCCAGCGTTTCTCATGATGTACTCTGCATATAAGTTAAATAAGCGGGTGACAATATACAGCCTTGATGTACTACTTTTCCTATTTGGAACCAATCTGTTGTTCTGTGTCCAGTTCTTACTGTTGCTTCCTGACCTGCATACAGGTTTCTCAAGATTACATTTCTAATAAGTGTAAAATTTACTTTCAAATTCTGGTTCCAATTCTTGCCTGATGGCTGTAGAAAACTGACTTCCAGTTGGTTGTCTTCTGACCTATTACTTTATTTTTAATTTATTTTTAATTAATTAATTAATTAATTAATTTTTTATTAGTTTTGCCATACAATGACATGATATCACCATGGGTTTACATATGCTCCCCGTCCAAAAGCCCCCTTCCTCCTCCCTCCCTCCTCCCTCCCCCCGGGAAGTCTCGATGCACCAGCCCCGAGCATCAATCCTGGGCTGGCGATTGATTTCACATATGATAATTAACAGGTTTCAATGCCATTCTCCCATATCATCCCACCCTTGCCCTCTTCCACAGAGTCCACGAGTCTGTTCTATACATCTGCGTTCCTTTTGCTGTCTCACATGCAGGGTTCTCGTTACCATCTTTCTAAATTCCATATATATGTGTTAATATACTGTATTGTTGTTTTTCCTTCTGGCTTACTTCACTCTGGATAATGGGCTCCAGTTCCGTCCACCTGAGTAGAACTGCTTCAAATGAAATTTTTTTTAATGCTGAGTAATATTCCATTGTGTATATGTACCACAGCTTTCTTATCCATTCGTCAGTTGATGGGCATCTAGGTTGCTTCCATGTCCTGGCTATTGTAAACAATGCGGCGATGAACATTGGGGTACACGTGTCTCTTTCAATTCTGGTTTCCTCAGTGTATATGCCCAGCAGTGGGATTGCTGGGTCATATGGCAGGTCTATTTGCAGTTTTTTAAGGAACCTCCACACTGTTTTCCATAGTGGCTGTACTAGTTTGCAATCCCACCAGCAGTGTAAGAGAGTTCCCTTTTCTCCACATCCTCTCCAGCATTTATTACTTGTAGATTTTTGGATTGCAGCTGTTCTGACTGGTGTAAAGTGATATCTCATTGTGGTTTTGATTTGCATTTCTCTGAAAGAACTTAACAGACATTTCTCCAAAGAAGACATAAAAATGACCTATTACTTTAATTCTGAGTGAATATGCTTATGTTATTAGTATACAGCATACAGCAACCTATAGTTGATTTCACAGTTATTTCAGATTATTTTTGTAATTGTTCTTATTTCTTTTATTTGAAATACACTTATAATGTCACTAGAATGTTAACAGAATAATCATTATATTAAGAAACAAAGTTCCCTTTTAAAAAAATAATTTTTTTCATCCATATATTGAATATACCTCACTATTTAAAACAAAGCAGTGGGGTTAAATCCAGATATTCATTTTTTAAAAGATAACGTCTATATAAATGATAATAATAAACAATTTTTCTTTTCATGAGTTTTTCTCTTCGGATAATGTTTTGGTGGGGGAGGGTTCTTCTTTGTTTTTTAACCTTAGGTTTGAGGTTCATAATAATTTTTATAAATTAGTCATATTATTTAATAAGCTTAAATGCTACTTTAACCCAGCTGTATTAGAATGTATAAATGAAGCTTTCTTTTACAGTATTAAAATTTTTTAAAAAATAATTTCCTTCATTAAAGCAGACTTCATTATGTTCAGAGGACCCAAGTTCACTGCATGAGTCACTTAGACTTTATATTCAGGCATGATGTGAGAAATCTTTAATTATCTAGACAAAGCCTCTTATGTAACAGAACGGTGGTTATTAGCATCTGGGAGAAAAAAATAAAAGCAGGAAAAAAAAAAGAGACAAAGCCCAGAGGCTCCAATTTAATGGAACAGAGCATCATCCTCTCAAATGCACTCTTGAAACTGAGATGTGCACACTTCTATGTGGTAGCAAGCAAGTGGTACTTTCATTTTCTTGTTCATTTTGTCAGAGGGGATGTGATCAGGAATCTCAAGTCCATAGGTAAATGACAAAGCAAAAAATTCAAGGTATCTCAAAATATTTTCTTAAATATGAACTAAAGCAGACTTGGTGAGAATGATCTTTCCAATTTAAATCTAACCTTTGTTTTTAAATTTTGCTTCAAAAATTAAAGAAATTAATTAAAAAATTAAAGCTTCTCTGCTTCTTCAAAAACAGAGAAGAAAAAGAAAAAAAAAAAAAACAAGAATGAACAGCATATGAAACATTTCTGTGAAATGAAGTTTTCAGCGTCTTATATGTTTTATTCCTGGGCAGGATTTGGGAGGACCAGAGGATGCTCTGAAATCCAAGAACACTGTCTGCCCTGGAATGGATCCTCAGTACATATTCTTTAGACAAATGAAGTCCTTAGTAACCAGCAGTGTCCAGAATAGAAGACAATGATCATAGACCTACATGAACTTTGTGATTTTCAGGGTGATGGGTGTGGGGAATTCCCCTGGCCCTCCAATTGCCCTGTCCCAAATGCAAATACTGTTTCAGAGGAGAAATTTGGGGGTTTCAGGGCTCTTTTCTTGCTAAATGCAAACACCTGAGGTCATGAGTCATGTTTAGTTGCTCAGTCGTGTCTGATCTTTGCAACCCCATGGACTCTAGCCCGCCAGGCTCCTCTGTCTGTGGAATTTTCCAGGCAAGAATACTGGAGTGGGTTGTCATTTCCTAATCCAAGGTATCTTCTCGACCCAGGGATGGAACCCATGTCTCCTACATCTCCTGCATTAGCAGGTGGATTCTTTACCACTGAGCCACCTGGGAAACCCATTGCTGAATGCAAATACCTGTACTGAAGGTATTTTTTTTAAGCATTTCAGTATTTTCTTGGTGGTCCAGTGGCTAAGACTCCATGCTCCCAGCACAAGTGTTTCCATCTCTAGTCAGGGAACTAGTTGCCGCATGCTGCAACTAAAGATGGAATACCCTGAGTGCTGCAACTAAGAGCCTGTGCAGCTAAATGAACAAATACACTGATCATCACTTTATCTTAAGCTGAGTGAATTTTTGAGAACGCTTCCTAAGCCTGGCAATTTTTAGCTGAGAATGGATGGGAGCAAAGAAGTGAAGGAAGCTTGAGTAATGCATGGATTGGACAGTAAAAAGACAAATTTCTCACTTCCCCAGCAGAATCACAGATGGTTATAACACAATTCAAACAAGACCTGGTCACTAGATCAATATCTCAAATTGATAAACCAATTTTTCATCTAAAAACCAACTGAAAGCATTGAAACGTGTTGATTTTCAGTCCAGGAGACCTGGGATTTTTGTTGTTGCTGTTGGGTTGGTATTCTGATTGATTTTACCAGCAAGGGCTCTATCCTGACTTTAAAGCACAATTTTTGGAATGTTAAATTTCATTTTAATCTTTGCTTTAAATTGATGTTCTGTATAAGTAAGCATGGGCTTCGCAGGTGGCAATAGTGGTAAAGACCATGCCTGCCAATGCAGGGGACATAAGAAATGTGTGTTTGACTCCTGGGTTGGAAGGATCCCCTGGAGGAGGGCATGGCAACCCACTCCAGTATTCTTGCCTGGAGAATCCCGCGGACAGAGGAGCCTGGCAGGCTACAGTCCGTAGGGTGGCACAGATTTGGACGCAACTGAAGTGACTCAGCACAGATGCATGCATAAGTAAGCACATGAAAATTGCCCCTACTTCTACTTCTTTTTTTTTTTTCCTACTTCTGTTTCTTTGTCTCTATTTATTCCTTTAAAAATTCTGCAGTTCATTGTAAATTTAGGTTTGGAGCCTACTTTTTGATCCTTACTAAATACAACGTAAGCATATACTCATGTTAGTACATAATATTGAAGATATGATTTTAATAGCTGCATATGTGTGCATTTGTGTATGCGAAGTCGCTCAGTCCTGTCCAACTCTTTGCATCCTCATGGACTGAAACCCGCCAGCCTCCTCTATCCATGGGCTTCTCCAGGCAAGGACACCGGAATGGGTTGCCATGCCCTCCTCCAGGGGGGGTCTTCCCGACCCAGAGATCAAACTTGTGACTCTTATGTGTTCTACATTGGCAGATGGGTTCTTTACCACTAGCGCTTCCTGGGAAGTGCTAATAGTTGCATAGCATTCTACTACAGCGCTTTGGCATAATTTGTTTAATAAACCCTTTATTACTGAATACTTAGATTGCTATCACTTTTATTTATTGTTTTTGCCACACTGTGCAGCTTGTGAAATCTTGGTTCCCAAATGAGGGACTGAACCTGGTCCCCTCCTTCTGCCCCCCCACAGTCCACAGTGAGGGCCTGAATCCCAACCACTGAACAGCCAGGGAATTCCTTGTCATCACTTTTTTTATTATTATTATAAACAGCACTACAAATAACTTAATTATTTTCTTCTAATAAATTTCTGGAAATGAAATGATGAGACAAGAGGAGCTTAGGATTCTAAATGTATAAAATGTTACAATCTTGGGACTTCCCTGGTGGTCTACTGAGTAAGACTCCATGCTTCCAACTCAGGGGACCCAGGTTTGATCCTAGGTCGGGGAACTAGATCCTGATGCTGCAACTAAGACTCTGTGTAGCCAAATAAATAAATGAATATTTTTTAAAAAAAATGTTAGAATCTTGACTTTCCCATCTCATCCCACCCCTCCTTGTTGAGATATATCACAGGCATATATCACAGGCAAACAGGAGTATGCTTTAAAAATTGTGCTTCTGCTCTAATCAAGGAGAAAATAATGCTAAAGGAACGACAAGGAGAATGTAAATCTCACTATTCACCTCTCCTCTGTGTGTGTGTTTTGCTTTGTTTTATATTTGGACCTGACAGTGTGGGTTGGGGGGCAGTGGACCAAATATGAGCCTGGAAAATATAAAGGGTCTCAAGACTAGGAGTGGGAAGTTAAGAATGGTATTTGGGGGGAAAAAATAGTGTCAGGGAGGATGTGCATCGATTATATGAAAGTACACCATTTTGCATAAGGAACTTGAGCATGCTCAGATTCTAGTATCTGCAGTGAGACAGGGAAAATTTGAAGGGGCAAACTATATATGCTTTAGATGAAAATTTTTACAATTATTTTTGAATTGTGTATGTTTTCTACTCTTTGGATTATCTATTCAATTACTTTTCAATTTATTTTATTTAATGATACATTAATATAATTAATTTATACTAATAAATAAAACAATAGAAAGAATCGTATTTTGAAGTGCTGAAGTATTACCTTCAAATACATCACATACAATTTAAGTAAAAAAACTGTCAACTACATTTTCATAATGAATTGAATCTGTTCATAATCAGGAAACCAGGTTTCAGGAGCCACTGTGGCTCTGAATTAGCAGGTAAATAATTGACTCAACTTCATAGTTTAGGCACTTACTAGGTATGAAATGAAACTTTCAAATCTCCCTAACCCCATCCCCTTCTGTTTGTTTAGTACCTGACAGCATAATCCGAGATGAAATTCTTGGTTCCTGGTATTTTAAGTTATATTCATAATTCTATTTCAATGTAGTTTTTGATGGGTTTTAATCATCTGGGAGATAGATTTGAAACAGTACAATTTTCTCCTTTAAATTGCGTGCTTAATTCTTGTCAATGTTAATACATATTATCTGTGCACATCAAAGTAAAGCTATGAATAGGCCATGCCTTGGGAGCTAAAATGTTACAGATTTCACAGACACTGTCAGAAACTGCTGTCTTTTTTTCATATTTTGTTAATTCAGCAGAGTTCTCATGTATCCTAAGCATAAATGATGGTGTAATTTTTCGAGATAAAAATGCTGTTCTCCAAGAAATCATCTTTTCTGAAGATTCATTAGACTTTGTTTAAAACCATAGCTTTGAGGAGCAGTCATATTTTGAAAACATGTCAGCTTGCCATAGTCATCATCCTTTTCAATTCTGGAAAAACGATGAAAGCTAGGACAAGTTGACTTTAATTAACATTCTCATCCATCTCTCCAGAGTGCATAGTAATTTCCATTACTTTTAAAGTGCTTCTGGAATCACAGGGGATGACATTCCCTGATCTAACTGCATAGTTACATACAAGTAAGTGCAGTAAATGTTATTATGGTATTTTGACTTAAAAAAAAAATTAACAACTTTGGTCACACCACCCAGCATGTAGGATCCTAGTTCCCTGACCAGGGATTGAACCCATGTGCCCTGCAGGGGAAGCTCAAAGCCTTCCCACTAGGGAAGTCAGGTATTTTGATTTAAGGAACTTACTGAAGCTACTCAAAGCTGTTTGGTCGAAAAACTAAGGATTAGGTCCTGACTATATGGTATGTTTTATGAACAAGTTAGCTATCTACACATTTAAGAGTATGTACAAATGAAGATAGATTATCCTTTTGTGTGAAATAAAGAGGTATGCTTAAAGGAGAGGTTCAATTACAAAAGTTCATGCACTGTTTCTATAGAGTGTAGAGCAATCATATAGTTTTGATATGTGAAGGGCAAAGACGGTTTTTACGGTACAAAGCCTCCTCAAAGAAACCAGAACATTTAGCCTGACACCTGAGGGTAAACAGGGCTGAAATCTCTCTGCATCTACCTGGAAACAATCTATCACTCATCCTGTTATATAAGAAATTATTACTTTTTTAAAAGTATACATTTGAACTTGGACACTCTTTTCGCTAATATCACTCTTCCATTGTGGTCCTTGAAGAAGAAAAGTTGACTCACATCAGAGTATCACAGTTCCCAGGTAAGTCAGGTGCCCCCAGATCATGCTGGGCTGTCTTTTCATAGTCCCTGGCCACAGATCCTTAGAAATCTTAAACACTAGGAATGGATAAAAGAGATGTGGTACATATATACAATGGAATACTACTCAGCCATAAAAAATGAACTAATGTCATTTGCAGCAATGTGGATGGAACTACAGATTATCATAGTAAGTGAAGTAACACAGAAAAAGACAAATATCATGTGATATACTCTATATGTGGACTCTAAAAATATAATACCCATGAATTTATTTGCAAAACAGAAACAAATTCACAGACTTCAAATACAGACTTATGGTTACCAAAAATGAAAGACAGAGAGAAGAGGGATAAATTAGGATTTGGGGATTAACAGATATGCACTACTGTATATGAAATAAATAACCAACATGAACCTACTGTAGAGCACAGGGAGCTTCACGCAATATTCTATAATAACTTCTGTGGGATACTAACTTGAAAAATAGATATATGTATAGTATATCGCATATGTATACCTGAATTGGACTTCCCAGATGATGATAGTGGTTAATAACCTGCTTGCCAATGCAGGAGATATGAGAGACCCAGGTTCAACCCCTGGAGGAAGGCATGGAAACACACTAAAGTATTCTTGCCTGGAGAATCCCCATGAACAGAGGAGCCTGGTGGTCTCCAGTCCAGGGGGTCATGCAGAGTCAGATACAAATGAAGCAGTTTAGCACACATACACATAACTCAATCACTGTGCTTTACCCCTGAAATAGCACAATACTGTTACGCAACAGTACTCCAATGTAAAACAAAAATTAAAAGAAAAAGAAATCCTCAACACCGAAAAACCCCACGACACCTAATCTCCACATGTGCTTCTAAACAAAAACAACACCCATTTATAATATAGAGTCTAAAAAGTTCTGCTTTTCCTTTTGACACTTTTTCTTTTTTCTCTCTTTTCTCTCTCCCTTCGGTTTATTTTTTCCTTTCTTTCTTTTGAATTCTCTCAAAATATAGTTTTAAAAATTCCCCTGCTACGCTAGTGCCCTAAACATGTACTTGTTTAATCAGTCTATTTGGTTACTCAGCACTCCATACAAAGGAACACACCTCAAAACGTCCCTGCTAGAGCCCTACAAGCCATCTCTAGTATAAATTTCAATAATATGTCTAAAGGTCTCTTCTCACTCAACTCATGAAATGAGTCCACTGATGCTCTTTTCTTCTTCCTTCAAAAGGGAAAAGAAACCAAATCAAATTCATAAACCTGGTTGGAATCACTGGCAACAATAAAAAGATATTTTAGGGGCAACAGAGTGACTGATTATGGACCAAAATTTAGATATTATTGGATTAGATTGCTTAGAAATTATACTGGCGTTGTGATCATATGGGAAATGTTCTCATCAGTAGGAAGTGTAGCTGAAATATTTAGGGATTTACTGTCACTGTCATGCTATTTGTAACTTTCAAGTTGTTCAGCAAAAAAAGAAAAAGGGTGCGTTATATTTATATATATATATAGAGAGAGAGAGAGAGGAAGGGAAAGACAGAGATATAGAATGCGAAAGTGTGACCAAAATGTGGTAAAACATTTTCTTTTCTTTCAGCTTTTCTATAGAGGAGAAACCACATAATCATTCAAAGTAGAATGCCAAGTATCAGAAAAGACACAGTTAATATTATGGGGAGCTAATATTTTGGGGTTTTCCATAGTCTGTAAGATAGGTGGAGGACTATAGTTTTGATCCATTGGATTACCAAAGAAATCTGAGACTTAAATATCATTTCAGCCATTTTAAGTCATTTAGATGAACGGATTTAAGCACACGTGTGTGTGTGTGTGTGTGTGTGTGTGCTCAGTTGTAAACAGACTCTGCAACCCCATGGACTGTAGCCCACCAGCCTCCAATCTCCATGGGATTTCCCAGGCAAGAGTACTGGAGTGGAGTGCCGTTTCCTACCCCAGGGGACCTTCCCCACCCCAGGATCCAATCCATGTCTTCTGAATTGGCAGGCAGATTTTTTTTACCACTGCGACAACTGGAAAACCTGCTTAAGCACACACACGAACACACAAAGATTTGAGTTCAAAAGCCCTAAAATTCACTGTCCAAATGCCCATTGCTTTCTGAGGAAGTCGAGCTCTTTAAAAGCTAGCTGTTTTTTTTTTTTTTCCGGGTGAATCTCTTTTACAACATCAGCTTTCTAGGAGCTCAGAAACTGCTAGGAATCAATAAAGCAATACTTCTTTTACTCTCGCACCCAATAAAATATTGTTGCTTCCTTTATTCATCCAATTATTAAAAATTTAGTGACTGCCTGCTCTGAGCCAGGGCCAGCGTTAGGCTCAGAACCCACAAAAACTTCATGAACTCTGCCCTCAAGGAGTTCAGGGTCACCTGGAGAGGCAGTCGTATGACATATGATCAGAGAATAATGTAAAAAACACTGTAATTACGGTACATATAAGCTGCTCTGGGTCCACAGAGTAAGAAGCCGTCTATTGCCTGGGAGATGGGCAACAGTAGTGAGGGATCAGAGGATAAACATTCAATAATAAACAATAACTGCAACAGAAACAATAATTGTGGTCCTAGACCAAGAAAGTCTATAATAACTATACTTAAGAAGAGGTAGAGAAGGGCTTCCTTGGTGGCTCAGCGGTAAAGACTCTGCTTGCCAAAACAGGAGACTTGGGCTCTATCCCTGATCTGGGAAGACCCAGCATGCCTTGGAGGAACAAAGCCCGTCCACCAGAGTTACTGAGGCTACCTATGCTCTCAAGCCTATGAGCTGCAAATACTGAAGCCTGCGTGCCTGGAACTTGTGCTCTGCAACAAGTGAAGCCACTGCAATAAGCCTGCACTCCACAAGCAGAGAGTAGCCCCCATTCTCTCCAAAAATCCTGAACAGCAACATAAATCTATTCTGGTCAAAAATAAATTAATAAAAATTTTTAAAAAGTATTGACATTTATTTAGGAAAAAAAAAAGAGTGACTTCTCTGGTGGTCCAGTGGTTAAGAATCTGCCTGCTAAGGCAATGCACACAGGTTCAATCCCTGGTCCAGGAAGATTCGACATGCCTCAGGGAAACTAAGCCCTCAGGCTCTAGAGCCTGTGCTCCACAGCAAGAGAAGCCACTGAAATGAGAGGCTCTCGGACTGCAATGAAGAGTAGCCTCCACTCACTGCAACTAGAGAAAGCTGGTGCAACAAAGACTCAGTGCAGACAAAAATAATAAATAAAGAAGGAGTAGAGAAGGGTGGAGTTGGCAGAAGTCAACTCAAATTACCAGTAGGGAAGGTGCCTGGACATATCAATACAAATCTCAGGAAAAATCTTAATAGGTCTGCCAGGCTAAATTTGGAGAAGGCAATGGCACCCCGCTCCAGTACTCTTGCCTGGAAAATCCCTTGGACAGAGGAGCTTGGTGGGCTGCAGTCCATGGGGTCACGAAGGGTTGGACACGACTGTGCAACTTCACTTTCTCTTTTCACTTTCATGCATTGGAGAAGACAGTGGCAACCCACTCCGGCGTTCTTGCCTGGAGAATCCCAGGGACGGCAGAGCCTGGTGGGCTGCCGTCTATGGGGTCGCACAGAGTCGGACACGACTGAATCGGCTTAGCAGCAGCAGCAGCAGCCAGGCTAAATTATTTTGCTGTGACCATAAATTCCCTTCCCAGGTGCTCCTCCTGTGGTATCTAGATGATACAGTTTTTTTTCCATTTAAATAGGCCCCAAGGCTCATGAAAGGCATGTGAGTGGCCTCTGGACAAGCAGCTGGTGTGTAGCAAGACAGAATCTAGGTTAGGAGTTGTGTGTCCATCTTGTTATGTAACATCACATACCCGCAGATTTTTGCTCAGGAAGATCCTGAAGGAGAAGTAGGAATTTCACAGGCAAACCTGGTAGGGAAGGAGCTCTAGGCAGAAGGTGAACACCCATGGCATTAAGGAATTAAGAGAGTTTGGCAAATCCTTGTAGACCTGGTTGTTAGGAATGATTGGAATAGAAGCTATCCTGGTAGAGAGTTGGGGAGGAGAGAAAACTTGACAGGGCTCTTGAGTAAGATACAAGGGACCTGGGACTTCCCTGGTGGTCCAGAGGCTAACAGTCCTGCCTTGCAATGCAGGGGACATGAGTTCTATCCTTGGTTGGAGAACTAGGAGCCACCAGCTGCAGAGCAGCTAAGCCCGAGCGCCACAACTACTGAGGCCACTCTCCGCAACTAGAGAGTCCACACACTGCAATGAAAGACCCCCGCATGCCTCAACCAGGACCCAATGCAGCAAAAAAAAAAAAAAGAAAGGAAGAAAGAAAGAAAGAAAAGATACAAGGAGTTTGTATCTCATGGAGGAAATGTTGAAAAGATGCTGGTGGGATTCAGCTTTCAACTTTGTGATTATATGATTAATTTGTCTGTTTCAAAGATCCTTCTGTGCAAAGGCCTGGGCAGTTTCTAACAGGAGGGGAGTCCCCCGAGGGGCAGGAGCCATACACTGGGCAGGTATTCACGGGAAAGTGGAGCCTGCCCTTTGACGGGAGATAGCTGCAGGATAAAGAGGACTTATCCTTGCCTTCTGTTTTCTATCCGGTCCTTCTTTCAACATGACTAAGCACAGTATCTTTTCATCATAATCATAAAAAGCATCATGGAAATGTTCTTTTAAAAAATGATGACTAGGTATCATGTTTGCAAACGGTGTTTGGGAATCAATAGTTTCCTCTGCTACTTTCATGAGAATTTTCTGAAATTCCCATGTTGCTCCTTTGGAGGCATTTTGTGTATAGGGGTAGGGGGGTGGGGTGGGAGAAGGAACTAGAGATTAGGAGATAAGGTTCAGGGGGAAGTAGAGGTGTAGGGAGGACTGGACTGCAAGTTCAACATAATTTAATAGAAGTGATTCAGCATTTTGTTGTTGTTGCCACACCATGCCTCTTGTGGGCTCTTGGTGCCCTGACCAGAGACTGAGCCTATGCCCTCAGCAGTGAAAGCACAGAGCCCTACCCACTGGATCACCAGGGAATTCTCTGATTCAACATAATTTTAAGGATAGAACTTGGGGGCTGAAAGTGAGTCAAAGATGGTTCTTGGTTTTGCCTGAGCAATTGGGTGGATAGTAATGTCATTCTCCAAAATACAGGTGTATTTGGAGAGAGATTTTGAAATAAAGATTTTGAGTTCAAATTTGAATGTGTTAATTTTGCCTAAATGGGGAAACATGAACATCTTAATATTGTCTTACAATTTATGAATATGGTATTCTTCCCCATTTTCCTTAGATATTTTTTATTTCTTTAAGTTTTTTTTAATTGAAGGATAATTGATTTACAGAATTTTGTTGTTTTCATGATCAAGTTGGGTTTTGTATTCCAGGGGTACAAGGATTCTTCAATAGATACAAATCAACCAATGTGATACACCATCTTAAACTGAAAGATGAAAACCATATGATAATCTCAATAGATGCAGAAAAAGCCTTTGACCTCTTGCAGTAGAGCTTTCGTAGTTTTCTGCATATACCTCTGCAAGTAATTCATCGGTTTCTCTTGGCTGTGTCTATTTTGAGGAGCCTGCGTACATCTCTGTGGAGATGTCCTGTGCGCAGGCCTGGGGGTCTGGAGTATTATCCGGGCTGGAATTTGGGTTTAATATAATCACATTTGTTATGATTGTCATATTTCTCAGGGACAGAAGAAAATAAGATTGAGGATTAAAAGTCCCCATGATCACTATCAAATGGTTAATTTTGTTGCTTGTTTTAACTTTAGGAAATAAGATGAAGAAGACCTGAGAACACCACTGTGATGACTGAACACATGGGTTTTGGTACTAGAGAGCATGTGTTCAGCTCCTGGCTCTGGGACTTTAAGTCCCAGGTCCTGCTAAGTGTAAAGCATGCTTGGTAACAGTGCCCACCTCACAGGGTCACTGCAAGGTTAATTAGGGCAGTGCACCTAAGGCCTGAGGACACAGAACAGTGGTTGGCATAGTGAATCCTCAATACTTATCAGTAACTGTTATTAGTTATATAACTGAATTGCCAGGTCCCCACTTGGAGGATGCCTTGGAAAAACCTAAATGGTCTTTGAGAGTCCTGGCATTCATGTTAGGTAGTGACTAGTGATCTTCACAAGGAAAGATGCCATTCATTGCCTGTGATCATTTTTCTTGCATAATATATGTCCAGTACTTGGTGACCTCTTTCTGAAGATGAACTACATATAGGAAAGAATACACAACATCGGAAATTTCTTGCTAAAAGCTCTCTGTTTAGAAACCACGTCTGCTTGTGATTTTTGACATGTGTTTCCAACATTTCCCAAATGAAGTGTGAGAGTTGTGACTGGATAGCACCACGGACTCACAATTTCTTTCTGAAGGAAAATAAGGAAAGTGCTTGGAACTAGTATTCTGATTTCTATGTCTCCTCACCACCAGTGGTTGCCTAGCCTTGTTCACAGGGGTACTCCCCCGGTTTAGTCTATTTCAGGCTTTACATGCATTGACTGAGTTCTTCAAAAGAATCCCACTTCAGGGCAGGACAGAAATTGTGTAGTGACAACTGGATGTCTGGACATTGCTTTGCACTTTGTTTGATGCAGGGTGGTGGCAGGGGGCAGGGGAGATGATAGAATTGAAACTCTTTCAGAAAGTCCTTATTTTTTTTTGCAATTCCCATTTCATTGTATTTAAAAGAAAGGTCAAAGGAATGTCTTAGCCAGGAAAAGGAGTATACTCTATCTAGCATTGACAGGTCCCAGGAAAGAGGCCCACAGCTAACTTTGCAACTGACACGGTAGCACCGACTTCATCTGCTTTAATCACACAGAGGAGCCGAACAGCTGCTCCTCAGAAATCTCTTGTGGTCTTACTGCCAGGAGAAAGCCAACGGGTCTGGGACCCAGTGCCTGTGCTGCTGCAGGTCGTGGGTGTGTGCTCAGCAGCTCAGTTGTGTTCACCTCTGTGTGACCCAATGGACTGCAGCTCTCTAGATTCTGGGATTTTAGAATACTGGAATGGGTAGCCATTTCCTCCTCCAGGGATCTTCCCGACCCAGGGACCGAACCCGTGTCTCCTGCATGGCCAGCAGATTCCAGGGAAGCCCCAAAGCCTATGGTGTTTTTGTGTTCACAGATTGCCATAGTTCTTGATGGAAGTTGTCTTAGGCTGCAGAAAACGTGTGTTGAAAGTGTTGTAGGTTTTTTTTTTTTTTTAAATTACCTTAAAGATAAATAGAGGAGGGGGGGCATGCAGAAATGTTTCAAATTAGTTTGCACAGATTCTACTGGATTACACAGCCTGTAACCCTGCTATTAACCTTGGGCAGAGACTGTGGAGAGCTCCAGGGGCATTGTTCTTTAGCCAGTGATGGGCCAGGTAAGGCACAGATTGATTTGATTTGAAAATCTATTAAAAACATGGGAGTTGCAACTGTCACAAACATATCACTATGGGAATGTAAACTGGTGCAGCCACTATGGAAACAGTATGGAGAGTTCTCAAAAAACTAAAAATATATGATCCTATAATCCCACTCCTGGGCATATATCCAGAGAAAACCATAATTCAAAAAGACACATGTACCTGTGCTCATTGAAGCGCTAATTACAATAGCCAAGACATGGAAGCAACCAAATGTCTATTGACAGATGAGTGGATGAAGAAGATGTGTAATATTTATACAACAGAATACTACTCAGCCATAAAAAATAATGAAATAATGCTATTGGCAGCAACATGATAGCAACTAGAGATTAACATACTAAGTGAAGTAAGTCAGACAGAGGGAAAAAAAACAAACATCACATGCGTCACTTATACATGGAATCTAAATTATGACACAAATGAACTTATTTATGAAACAAAAACACATTCAGGCATAGAGAACAGACTTGTGGCTGCCAAGGGAGAAAGGGAGGGTAGAAGTAGGAGTTTGGGAATAGCAGATGCAAGCTGTCATACATAGAATGGATAAACAACAAGGTCCTCCTGTTGGGCACAGGGAATTATATTCAATATCCTGTTTCAGACCATCAAGGAAAAGAATCTGAAAAAGAATGTATATATGCATATAACTGAATCAGTTTGCTATACAGCAGAAATTAACACAACACAGTAAATCAACTTTACTTGAATAAAATAAAGAAAAAACCAAACACACTACTGTAAATATTATCTTAGTCTGTAATTAAATTGGATCTCTGGTTCACTTGATCTTACTATACATATTTCTTAGTCTTTTGAATGTGAGGTGCAGATTTATACATATTAGTATTTGGAATCCATAATTATGACATTAAAAAATGGTATAACAAAAAAGGGATAATAACACACCGACTGTATATGTGCTCAAGCATATCCCACTCTGCAACCCTATGGACTATAGCCCGCCAGGCTCCTTTGTCCATGGGATTGCCCAAGCAAGAATACCGGAGTTTCCTCCTACAGGGGATCTTTGCGAGCCAGGGATAGAACCCTTGTCTCCTGCTGCTTCAGCATTGGCAGGCAGATTCTTTACCACTGAGCTACCTGGGAAAACAGTATGCAGACTAATAGATGGTAAATATCCCTTGCTTTTTGAAATGGAGATAATCCTGGTAATAGATTCAATACTTGTAAGAGTCAATTGTGGTTTTTCATTTATTTGATAAGAGCAGAGACCCTTCAGACACGAGGTTTGATGCATCTGACAAGCAGCTTCTATTCTCCCCTGGGGAGCACAGGAGGCTTTCTTTCTAGACATGGCATCCCTGCCTGGCTCTGCCAGCATTCTCAGCCTTGTGAAGCTGCTGATCATCCCCAGTTGGAACCTCTGCCCCAGATAAAACATTATTTACATTTGAGGCTCTGGGCTCCTTGCAATAAGTAATTAAAGCTTATTTATTAAAATAGCCTAAATAAAAGAACTATATCTAAGTTCAAAGTTCTGTATATAAAGTCAATTTAGGTCAATGTATTTTTAACCTAAAATCTTTCTTTCCTGTAATTTGAAGGGCCATATAAAAATCCTTTGACTAAAGCTATTTACTTTCAGGGGAAGGGAGAGAGGAGACAGAGTATTTACTTTTATAAATCCTGTTTTGAGTCATTATCATAGTAATCCAGCAAAGAAGATATATTTAACCTATTTTATAAAGGTAGAAACTAAGACTCAGAGAGGTTAAGCTGTTTCTTCAAGGTCACAGAGTTTCTGTCTATCAGAAAAGCCTTTCAAATTCAAGACTGTCTGGCGTTAGATTCTGTTTCCCTTGTAAAGCTGTATTTTATTGACTCCACTGGGGAGAAAATGACATTTTCTTTCTCTGCAGCAACTAAACTTCTGCTAGTCCAGCCACTTCTGTGTTATCTCCTGGGTCAACAGTCCTGTCTCTGACGCACCCAGCCAGGTTGGGGTGGAGTGCTGAGGGTTTTCGCCAGTCTTTAACCTGATTTAATCACCTCTGGATTTCTACAGACAGCTATGATGCCACAGGCTCATTCCTGGTAGGTGAGATAAGTGTGAGGCGAAACCAAACTCAGTCTTACATGTCTTACCAGCACTTAGCACTGGTCATACTTATGTGATAAGTACAATGTGCATATAAGAACATGCAGGATGGCCAGGACCATCATGATGTGCCCTTCAAGAGCTTGCAAGTTTCTCTTCTTCTGAGCTGCATCTTTTCTACTATCTTTGATGCTTCCTCTATCAGATCCCAGCCAATGTTCAGAGACTTTTTCTTTGCTTGTTTGTATTTTTGCCGTTTACTTGTGCATTCCTCTTTTAGAGCTCTAACTTGATATAGCCTCATAGTGAAGGTTCCTCTTAACCCCCTATAAAGGCAATGTACCCCACCTCGTTTAAATTTTTGTGTTGCAAAATAATGCACCCTTTGATGTTAGGGGAAACACTAACTGGAACCGCCCACCCTGGCCAGGCATAACAGTATCCATTTGTGCAAGTTATTTTATAACAGGAGGTCTTAGTAAGGAACACGGAACTAAGAAGCCACCACCAACAGGAAGAATTCGGGAAAGGTCAAAAGGAGACGTCATGTGTCCTACCACCTCCTAGACACATTCTCCTTGCTGGAATCCATCTGGTCTGAGCAGTGCATGGGCCACCAGGAAGCACATTGAGTCAGAATAATTGGTCAGAGACAACCAGGAAACTAATCCCATCACCAAAATCTCTATACTGTGAACCATGTGGCAGAGCAGTCCCCCTGGGTTCCCTTATTCTCTGGTTCTCCACCCTCACACCCCTTCCCAATAAAGTCTCTTGCTTTGTCAGCCAGTGTGTCGTGGCTCAGGTAGTAAAGTGTCTGCCTGCAATGAGGGAGACATGGATTTGATCCCTGGGTTGGGAAGATCCCCTGGGAAAAAAAATGGCAACCCACTCCGGTATTCTTGCCTGGAGAATCCCATGGACCAAGGAGCCTGGTTGGCTACAGTCTATGGGGTCGCAAAGAGTCTGACACAACTGAGAGACTAACTCTAAGATGTCTCCTTGGACAGTTTATTTCCAAGTGTTAGACAACAGCCCACTCTCAGGCCCTTGAAGGAGTTCCCCAGCCTGTAACATTGATAATTAAAACTAAAATACAGCGCAATGAAATAGCCTCCTTTCCCAAACCAGCCCTAAGTGCATGTTTCCCACGCCCTTGTTTGCCCTTCATTTCCTTTGCCTAATTTAGATTTGTAAGCTCAATGCACAGACTCTCTCCTTTGTTTATGTACATACAGTGCCTAGCACTAGTCTTGGGTTTAACAAATACTAAATAATCATGACTTCAGAATGATTATTATTAGTATTGGCATTTAAAAAAAATCACAGCTGGTCAAGAATATTGAATTTCTTTTTCCTCACATGACCTTGACTGGTTTGGACGCTCCTAAAGCAGACAACTGCATTATAGCTCGCTTGCTTGCCCTTTGCATACTACTTAGAGACCAGGGTTGGGGATAATTGTAGCTGCTTTTCTTTGTTGCAACACATTTACAAATTCTGCACTGCACACCAGTGTTCTGGTGGATGTAATGTTAGTGTATGTAACCATCTTAACATAACCGAAGAAACCCAGATCCAATAATATACAATGTTCCATTATGACAGAATTATCTTGGGGATTCACTTTGCATGTTTGAAACGGAAGGGTTTTGTTTGTTTTCCTCTTTGCATTATTAATTTAAACATTCATGATAACCAACAAGGGCTTTTAAAATCTATGCAGTAAACGCTCACTGACTGTGTGATGGCATTTACATTGTTAGATTTTAAAATGAAGTCCTTAATTTTACCGATTTTCAGGCTTTAAAACAACTGTGAATCTGCATCCTTTACCTAAACGCTTTTAGAGGTCTCCTTAAAACTGGCAGACTGATTTTCGGACTACAACCTCACAGAGCGATTCATAAAAATAAATGCCAAACCCTAGGCAACAATAGAAGGAATTGACAGTGGATCAGAAGTTTAACAAAGCATTTCCTTTTAGAAATGTCAGCATCAGCTTTCTCACAATCTGTGAGGAAATACAGAAGTCTGTGCTTTCCCACCAGCCCAATAGTTCAAATGCAAACACATCAGCGGAAGAAAGTGGTTTTGGCAGTGTGGGGGATGCAATCATGATAGAACAGCTTTATTTGTTAACTAGACTGTTGTCTGATTTATATTTTTATTAAAAAAATTGTGGTCAAAGCAGAACCAAGGTCATTATAAATACATCTGGGAAAATGGTTTCTTTCTTTTAGAATCAGTTCTAAAATATCCACACATTAACATGACACCTACATTAGCCTCTTTCTTAGTCATAAGAGAGCATCCTTAACTCTGAATTTACTAGGATTCCTAAAAAATCAAACCTAAGAGTCTGAGTCTAATTGTGCTTTTTATACACTTCATCTGACTTGTTCCCTGAGCTCTCTGCTATAGTACACACTGTTTCTCCCTGGGCTTGTAATTGTATTCTCCACCTGGGACTCTCTGGAATGCTATTTGCAGGTAGATACAATATTACTTAGTGGAGTATGCTCATTGAAAGCAATCCAGTGTCTAAACTACAGCCTTCCACTCTTCTGAGATTCAAGTAACTGCAAAACAATGTAAATAAAAATTGTTTGGGAGAAGGAGGATGTATGTGAGGAAGCTCTTTAATAGAATTCAACCTCCTTCAGCTCTCAGCCTTGTTTCCAGAGGGCTGTAATCACTAGACACAATGGTAACCAGAGGGATCTCTTGTCTTTGAACAGCAAAGCTTCCTGGATCCTAGCATCCTGGCCATTCTCCTAGGTAAGGGGAAGAAATTAGGCAAATGTCTAACACATGGAGCCAGCCCCCAAGAGGTCAGGAACAGACCATGTTTGTCTTACTCACCATGGGTACTCTAAGCACAGACATCATTGGTTTCTGGCACATCACACACAATGAATACTTATTGACTGATTGAGTAGTAAACGTTTACTGTATTATTTTGGAACAAAATGACTCTCTATAGATAGGTTGATAAAGATGTATCAGTTCTATTCTTGTGACATACCTGGACCAATATGAATTTTAGAAAGTTATTTTACTCACTTTAAACACCTAACTTACATAATGTATTTAGAGATGTATTATAATTTACTGTTGTAATCGTTGAGGCTTTTTGAAGTTATAGATAGAATGGTATTAAGGCCAGAACTCAAAATGTATTTCTAGAGTTAAAACTCAGTGTTATGTCTATTTATGCCTTAATGACTTCCTAGCTAACATGACAGAACATGCCTTAAACATGCCTTTATGAGGCGGCCTAATAGATGGCTTACTTGGATTATGGTCACTGACAGTTTGGTTTAGGCTAATTGGCAAACTGGCAAGTTTATGTCTGATTTTCTCACTTATGGTATACACTGCATACTGTTGGAGCTCAAATGTTAATAAAAAAACAGTTCATGCTAAGTATTAGGTGTCCTAGATGCTGAAGAGTGATAAGCATTATTGACATACTTAGATAAGTAGATTCTAAATAGTGGGGAATCAACTTTAATTGAAATTAAATGATAACTTAGAGGTTGACAGTGAGTTAGTAATTTTGTTGGTGGATAAGACACACTATTAGGCCTCACTAGAGGTCATTGGGGTGATTCTGTATTACAGTAGAGCACTTAGAAAAACACAAAACAAAACTGGGTTCGCAACTGTAACTCACAACTTTCTGGGTGTGCAGTCTGGGTGAGTGGGTTCCTGCCCACTGCCTGGGTTTTGGGGCTCTGCTTCAGCTTCACCCTCCCCATGGGACAAAGAATTCTATGCTCTCAGCATACCCTGGGCCCTGGAACTTACTGCCCTGCCACTTTCAGGCCTGACCATCCAACTCTGGACCACAGCTGGAGAAATCACCAAGGGGAAGCTTTTGTGAGGCGTATATTATTGTTTGGATGTACAGGCTGTGATGTTTTTGAGTGCATAAGTCTTTGGGTAGAAGGTAATGGAGCTGAGGTGGGAAGAAAATGAGGTGTGATTTTCAAGCTAGAAGCCAGTATTCCATGACACATTGTATTCTGTTTAATTTATAGCTTTAAGAATTTATGATGAAGTCTATATTAGCTTGCCCCTGACCTCTCCAAACTTCAAGGCAGGCCTAGAACTAGGGCAAGTCACTTAGCCTATTTTAGTCTTAGTTTCCTCATCGTAAACAGGATGATAGTAACTGTTCCACTAACCTCAAAGGGTTGGGAGGATGAGAACAATCTTTAAAATATTATTAACTACTCTGCTGAGCACACAGCATGGTTCAAGCACTCTGCAAGGCACTTTGAATGGATTCTATTGGATCCTTTCAAATCTTCAGGGCATGCAATTTTTATCCCATTTTTAAACAACAGCAAACAGGCTCAGAGAGGTTGCTTCTCTCTTATCCTCTCCTCCTCCATGAGAGGCACAAATGAGATAATGTATGTAACAGTCTCCTACATATACAAGGTGATACTATAGTTATTCATTAATTTACCTCATGTTGGGGGGTGTAGCAGTGAACAAAAGGAACAAATATCATTGATCTTCAGAAGCTTACATCATTATGGAGGGAAACAAATGAAATAAATCAAGTAAGTAAAATATGTAGCATGTCAGATGGTGGTAAGGAAAGCAAGGGAGAGAGGGGCATGTGGTGATAGAGGGAAAGTCAAAGTCACATTTGAATAAAGATATGAAGGAGGAGCGGAGGGAACATCATTCCAGGCTTTGTTTTGTTTTTTGGTGGCTGAGGGAAGCCAGTCACCAATTTAGGTGGCAGAGGAACTGCAAAGGGTAAGGCCATGAGACCGTGAGTTCCAGAAGTGGCATGAAGGCCAATGTAGCTGGAAAATGAGTAGGGGGTTGAGTCGTAGGGGATGAGTCAGAGAGACAAGTGGGGGAGGACCAGTCTGTAGGTCATTTAGGCCATCATAAATAAGGACCTTGGCTTTTAGTGTAAATGTGATGGACAACTAATGAACGCTTCTTTTTTTTAGCAGAAGAGTAGGGCTTCTCTGTTGAGGCAGATCATAAGGAATGTGCCTGCAATGCAGGAGTTCTGGGTTCAATCCCTGGATTGAGAAGATCCCCTGGAGAAGGGAATAGCTGCCCACTCCAGTATTCTTGCCTGGATAATTCCAGGGACAGAGGAGCCTGGCAGAAGAGTAAGTTGAACTGGAATGAACAGATTTGACTCTACCTGTTGGAGGCAAGGGGCAAAAAGAGGGAGGCCAAGTGGGTGGTTATTGCAACGTTTAGGCAAAAGATGATGCTGGTGTGGACCAAGGTCACGGCAGTCAAGACAGTGAGTAGAGGTTAGATTCCAGATACAGTACTTTGAAGGTCGAGCTGACAGGTTTATTGAAATTTGTAGGGTGTAAGAAAAAGAGTCAAGAAAGATGCCAAGGTTTTTCACCTGGGCACTGGGTGACTGGTGTAGTGACCGTTGGCTGGAATGGAGAAGGCTGTGGGTGGGGCATGTTTGGGGCCAAAGATCTGGAGCCTGGTTTGCACATGTTAATTCTGAGACATCTACTGGGCACCAGATGGAGATGTCAGGTATGTTTTCTCACTTCATTGGACTTGATTTCTCTTCTTTTCTCTCCTCACAGAGTGGTAATGGCACTTATTCAAGGTGGTGGTCTATGTCATAAAGAATCTGATGCTGGCCCTCAAGTGAGGAGTTTGAGAGAAACATGGGGAAGCATTTGGGGCAAGGGTAATGTCTAGAGATCCAAAGGTCTAGAGATACAATTTGTAATTCAGATTCAGTTTCAGAAGGCTGGGCCAGGATGGTTTCTTCTCTTGGAAGCCACACAATCTGTTTAATGCCACGCAGACGACTTCAGGAACCTAAAATGTTTGTTCATAACCTATTCTAACTATTTAAAATAGAACTAGATGTTTAAACAGTATGTTTGAAAATTTGAGGAAAGTCCAGCATAGTAGGTCTTGCAAATTACAATCCTCCTCTGAATATGGCCTCCATACAGACAGCAAAACATGAACTTATTGAGGGTGAGGGAAAGGGAGGCACGTAAAAATAAAACCCTAGGGCCAGAACTCCAGAGCTGTGGCCGCTGGTTGGCTGACCTTACACTTCTCGACCTGGCCCGTGGAGAGGTATGCGGCAGGGCCGGGGAGGGGGGGTGGGCACACAACAGGCACGGTGACATCTTAAAGGGCTCTGTCCCAATGTTTCTGAACCAAGTAAGTCCGACTTGGGTCCGGGGTCTGCATCATGCCAAGCACATCTGCAAGGGTTTCTGCTTATGTCACAGGATTTGCTGTCTGTGTCGCGCAAAAGGCTGATCACCTTTAAATCTGGAGTGTTTGCCTGTCTAGAGGCGGTGTCCAGTATTGAACCCGCACGTTTCCATCTCCTTAGTTTCGCGGTCACTTAAGTGTCAGGCGCCTACTGGGCACGGAGGCAGGAGGGAAGGCTTTCCCTGAAGCAAGTCACAAATAAACCTAATAACCCCCCCAGAGACTGATTGCCTCTGAAGCGACTCGGAGCCCACCCCCTGGGTTCAAAACGACTGCCCAGGGCGGCCCAAGCTGAGGCCGGACTTCTGTTCCAGGTCAGCTTTCAGCCCCGGCGGCCGAAACCTGGCGGCAGGGCGAGTATGGAGAGGGGAGGGGACGCTGCAGATCTCCCGGGATCCAGAGTGGGATGTGGGTAGGGGGCGCGGCGTAAGCCCGGGAAGGGGTGGGGAGCGGGGAGAGGGGAGTCTGCGCCTTCCGCCCGGCGCTGAGACGCGTCGCGTCCCCGAGGCCAGGTGGAGCGGGGCCCCGCCAGGGCGCTGCCATCCCGGGCCGCTGGGCCGCCCGGCTCACCTGGGCCGCTGAAGGTGCTGCTCACCAGCGAGGGCGCGGCCGGCGGGCCCACCGGCTGGGGGCCGGGGGCGGGCCCGGGCGCAGGACGCCCGGCCCCCGCCGACGCGGCACGAGCCCACTGGCCGCCGACCCGTCACTCACTCCTCACCATGGTTGCAGCACAAAGCGACCGGCCCCGGAGGCCGCTTCCTCCCTAAGGAACCGCGGGGCGGCGCGGAGGCGCAGGAGGAGGAAGAGGCGGGGAAGAGGAGGGGAGTCGCCGCTTCCCAAACACTCTCCGGGGGGCTGTGCGCGACGCCCGCCGCCGGGAGTCCGGACCCGGCTGCCCGCGGCCCCTTCCCTCCGCGCCCGCAGACCGGGAACAAAGTTGCCGAGAGTCAGGCGGCCGAGGGCGCAGCCGGGGGCGCTCTGGCCGCTCCGCGCGCGCCGATGGGGGGAGGCGGCGGCGGCGGCGGAGCGCACGGCGGCGGCCGGGGCGGCGGCGGCGGTGGGGCGGCCCGAGGGGATGCAGCAGCAGTCGGGGGGCTCGGCGGAGCGCAGTAGACCGAGCTCCGGCGCGGCGGAGACGGAGACCGAGGCGATTCAGCTCCGGAGCGCCCAGACCTGAGCCAGTCCTCGGACGGCGGCCGCGGTGCCGGAGTGCTTTCCGGAGACCCCCCGAGAGGAGGGGGCGGCCCTGCGCCCGGAGGAGCAGGAGGCCGGCGCACCCCAGCCTCCCCCCTCACCGCGGCCCGAACTCCCTAAAAATAACTCAGGCCCGAGAGGGCCGGGAGGAGCCGCCGCGGTCCCCGAGAGGAGCCGGGGAGGCGTGTCGAGCCAGGGCCCGGAGGGAGCCTTCCCGACCGCGCGGCGCGGAGGAAGCGGAGGAGGCGGAGGAAGCGGGAGCTCCCGGCTGCCGGGCGCCTCGGGGACCCTCGGGCCTCACGCCCCCCGCCCCGCCGCGCGCCCCGGGCCCCGCCGCCCGGCCGCCGCCGCGGTTTGGCTGGTTGGCCCCAGGCGGGCGGGCGGAGCGCGCAGGGCGGAGGCGGAGGCGGCGGCGGCGGCGCTGGGCCGGGAAGAGGCGGCCGAGGGCGCGGAGCGGCCCCGGCCCGGGCCGCGGGGGGAGATGGCGTCCTACGTGGATAACAGCTTCCGCCAGGCGGTGATGAAGAACCCGGCCGAAAGGACCCCCCAGGTGAGACCGGCGTCGGCTGCGCCCTCCCAGCCGCCACCCCTCCCGACGCCGTTTGCCCCGCGCACCCGCGCCTCCCCCCAGGTCCCCAACTTCCAGTGGCTTCCCATCTCCGAGCCTTCACCGGTCGTCCTGGCATTATTTTCCCCTCTCTTGGGTCTTCTTCGTTTCGCTGCCCTCTCGGTACTGGCCTGCCCCGGCGATTGTCCGGCGGGGCAGAGAGGTCTTTCCCGAGCGTCCCGGCTTCCCAGCCGCACGCTAGGCCTGCGAGTCAGCGGGGGTGACCTCCCCTCGGCCGTCCCTCTGGCCCCACCGGCCGCAGGGCTCCCTTCCTCCCCGAGCCTGTGGCCCCTTCTGCCTTCAGAGTTCTTGTGTGTTCGCAGAGGTGTTGAGGAAACTTACAGGGCTCTGCGAAAGACAAATCCGCGGTGGCCTTCTAAAGTGAAACGTTGAGATGTTTGTATATTTACTATTTTGCTTTTTGGCGGGGGAGAAAAGGATGCCGCTTTCCAAGGAGGGGAGTAAGAAAGTTGGATAGCTAGGTTACTGCTTTTAGTTTCAATTGCAGACAGAACTGCAGAGCAGGCATGTTCAAATACTAACCGCCCCCCCCACCCCCCCGCCCCCGGGAAGGGCACCCTGCGGATTCTTCTGGTGTTGCACAATCTTGTCAAAATTAGGTAAGTTTGTTAACCTTTATACATTTCGTTTACCTTCAGGCTTATTTTTCTCTGGCTTTAAGTGGAGGAATTGCTGATGGTGTTGGATCTGGTCGTCTCTAGTTGGACTAGAAAGGGGGAAATTTATAAAAATGTGGTGGTTTGATTTTTTGTTTTTGCTTGTAGTTGCTGACTGGATAATGACGCATGCGTTGGGATGGTGACTCCAGGGCATCCTGCTGCCAACCTTCTTAAGACAAATAAGCCCTCCTGATCCTTGGGACCATCAGACATGTAGGATCTAGTGCTTGAGAGAGTGGCTTCGCTTGTTAGGTGTTGGATGCCATCTGTTCACATCCAAATGCTCTCCTCCTCTGCCGTTGACGGTTGTTATTTAATGCGGGGAGAAGAGGCTAAAATAGACTCTTAACACCGGCTGCCTTTGGGCAAGGCCCAGGAATGGCACCTGGTACCGTTTTTCATTTTTTTCTGATGCAGCCGTCACATCTGGAGAGTGTAGCCAGAGTGCGCATATTTACCAAACATGTGGAAGATGGGTGATAAATTTTACGAGGCAAATTCAGTTCACACTGTCACCGGAAAGTTCCCGTTCTAAAGGATTATTTTACCAAAAACAAGGACTGTCCTGCTCAGGTCTTGTTGCACTGCCTCTCTTGTGCCTTTTCCACCTACTGTTTGCTTTGCGGTGGGCAATCAGTCTTCTGCATCTGAAGCTGCAAGTTCTCAGCCACAGTGTGATGGAAAAGCTAATTTCAGTGAAGTGTTTCAATACCTTGCAGTGTTTGAGGTGCCAAGTGAAGTCACACATGCTGAGAATATTAGAACTCAGTAAGGTGGGTCAGAAAATGATGTCAGAGGCCTTGAGTGGAAATTAGAGAGGGGGAAGTGGTGTGTTTGGTTGGTTGATTAGAATAGCAATGACTCAGTACCTACTATCAGGTGTGGGGGGGTAGTCGGTCACCAAACAAGACTGAAAGAGGCAGAATGTCCCCTGTGACAGCGCGTGGATTGTGCCAAAGAAATGAACTGTTAAGCTTTCCTGTTTCTGTGCCAGCTGTGGAGAACAGAGTGAAAACCCGACCAATGTAGAACTTGGCCTGAGTCAGAAGTGGGCCAGTTGCTACCTATGCCAACAATGTGCAAACTTCACTGACAGCCTGAAAGCAGCATGTTTATCTCTCCACCCCCCCAACACCTTCACAGAACAAGTCACCCTAGAGAAACTTACCCAACATTTTGAACTTTCGTGTCAACCCTATTAACTTTTTTTTAATATTTCTTTTTTTTCGATTTATTATTTATTTTTATTTATTTTTTAATGCTATTAACTTTAATGCTCAATGCAAACCTCCATGTTTATCATTTTAAAGAGAAAGTAGTTGGTAAGGTGAATGCTTCCCATCTTGACCTGGCTCGTTAAAAAGAATTACTCTTCTTCTAAAAGTTTGGAATTTACTCAGGAGTTTAAAAAAAAAAAAAAACCCCGCTTTGATGTCAGGTGCCTTTTCTGTTGAGTGCTTTGTGAATGCACGGCCTGGAAGTTTTCCTACACTCTTTTCTCATGATTACTTGAGAGTTAGAATTTTGTAATATAAAAGCAAAGTTATTAAACCTATGAACAGACACACGTGAATCAGGAAAGTTTTGCTGTTGTGCTTCCTTCTGTTTCCCAGGATAGATTTATGAGGAGTTTGTATTAATCTTATGACAAGCAAAAGGAAGGTGCTTTAAGAAAAAAGATAAAGGAAAACAACATATATATTTTGTTAAATTCATTTCCTTTTTTTATTTTAAATCCCACCAACCCGGTCTCCTAAACCCTGAGAAGACATACTTTTGTACCAGGTCAGTCAGTTGCCTAGAAGTAATCATGCTGTCACTTGTATAACCTAAAAAGTTAGCTAGGAAATTAAAGAGGTTCTGGGGGCAGGGAGAACCTCAGTGCAGACACAGGGACTTTAAAAATTATTATAAAATTAGGAAGGTTTTCATAGCCACCTGGGAAATCAATCCATTTTTCCCATTTATTTAGGCACTTCACTGGAAGAGGGGATGGTAAGGAGAAGCAAGCAAAATTGTAACCCGAATTTTTAGCCAGATGTTGCACGTTCAGATTTAAGGGGCTGTCACTGTTTCACCTGATATTCTGGGAGGAGGAGAAAAAGCTATCTTTAATCCAGTATGTGTCCAGTATTGTGTGTCTGGAAAATGCTGTAGTCAATGGGGCACTGTATTCTCACTAACAAACCTCCTTGAAAATAAGGAACACTACATGTTCTATTGATATTTTTCAATGCACCTCTTGTTGAAAAACAGGACTCTTAAGTAATTGCTTTATTAAACTGTTTGGGTTTATGTCTTTAATCGCTTAAGTGGGAAGCTTGGTCACCTAAGCAATTTAGTGAAGTAAAAGATGTAAATAAATTACAAACAGCTTCGCCCCCAAGGCTTTAAACAATAAAATGAGTTTTCCAAACCATTTTATTAACTTATTGAGTTCAGGTCCTTTCAGATTGCTTAGGTAGGGTGTTTAAATGACTGTTTTTAGTCTTTCAGGTGAAACATCTATTGCAGAGTTGTTTTTTCTGCTTTAAAGATTTAATATGTGTTTTTAGCTAGTTGTAAAAGTTACTTTTTAAAATGATTTGTATTTTAAAAAATATTTTAAAAAACAGTTCCTGCTTCACCTCTTCCTAGTTAATATTACTTCACTGATTTTTTTAGGGGTGTGTGTGTGGGTATTACACCTTTTGATTTAGTGGCTGATTCATGAATTTGTTATCAGAGAGCTCATAACAGTGCAAGACAATTCTTTGCAAAAGTCACTTTGTAGAATACCTCTTGAGTCTTAATGAGAGGGTTGAAAAAGTGCCTTTAGCACAGAGAACTTTAAATTGTGAGAATCTGCACAAGAGTTTCTTTGGTGGATGTTTTTAACTTTCAAATCTAGTGGAAGAATTGTCTATTGACACATAAAAATTGACACATAAAAATTTCCATTTCTTTGTATCATTGTTTACTAGCAGTCTTATATTTTCATCTGACAACTTATACTTTGATTATATTTTGGGTCGTTTTGGGGCTCTAGTAATGAATAATTTGTCTCAATTAGTTTTTGTTCATAAAACACAGCTAAATGATCTGGGTGCAGTTTTGAAAAGCATGTCTCACAAAGTAATGCCTTTTTGGCTACAAACATTAAGCTTTCATAGCAATGATCTTTGAATTTGGAGGTTAAAAAAATGCACATTTATTACCGAAAAACTAATTTCAGACTGTATTAGCTTGTGGCTCTGAACAAGTGAGGACTTAAGCTTGTGGTAAAAATTATTAACATTCTTTTGCATTATTGGTGGAAACTTAGTTGCCTTCAAATAACCTTTTAAACATTTAGTAATTAACAGTTCCATAATAGCTTTGCATATCTTGGCCGAGGGTCAGAATTAATCTAACTGCAGTGCTGTGTGGAGGCTGGTTTAATACAGTCCTTCCCAGACCCTGGGATTTTCACACACACACAAACCCCTCCCCCGCCACCTTCCCCCCTCCCCTGCCCCCAAATTTATAAAAAAATGAAGAGGACTTCCTGGTTGCCAATTTGATGCAGTTTTCTTCCTCTCAAGAAAGGATGTAAAATAAAGAAACAAACCCAGCTATAACCTCTTAACACTATAATTTTACGTTATGAAAACTCACCAAGGTTTTTTTTTTTGTTTTAAATAATTGAAGTATAGTTGACTTACAGTGGTCATTTCTGCTGTACAGCACAGTGATTCAGTTCAGTATATATAACGTTTTTTTTGGCAGCACTGGGTCTTTGTTGCATAGACTTTCTCTAGTTGTGTCGCTTGGGCGTCTTCTGTTGTGGAGCACGCGCTCCAGGTGCGTGGTCTTCAGTAGTTGGAGCACTCAGAGTTAGTAGTTGTGGCCCATAGGTTTAGGTGCTCCTTGGCATGTGGGATCTCCCCGGACCAGGGGTGGAAGCCCTGTCCTTGGCAGGAGGATTCTTAAACCATTGGACCACCAGGGAAGTCCCTGTAAAATCTTCTTTAAAACATTCTTTTCCATTATGGTTTATCACAGGATATTGAATATAGTTCCCTATGCTCTACAGGACCTTGTTTATCCATTCTCTATGTAATAGTTTGCATCTGCTAACCTCAAATGCCCAATCCATCCCCCCAAATCCCCTCCTGTTTGAAACCGTAAGTCTGTTCTTGATTTTTTTTTTTTTTCATAATTTTCTGTTGACCTGAGAAAACTTCATCCAGGTAGATTTGGGGGGGGGGGTGTTAAATAAACACAGTAAGGTCTGTGTTTGATGTTTGAAATTCAAGTTATATAAAGTCATATTACGTAAAGTAATAGCAGCATTTGCTTCCGACATAAATGAATTATTTGAAATAAAGATACAGTAATCTTTTCCAAACACAAAAAGACTGCCTTCTTGACTCTTGAAAAATTGCTTTTTTTTTTCTTTTAGCTTTATTACTTTGTAAGTTTTATAGGTAATGAAAAGGAATGATAATTCCCTCAAAGAACTTTGGTCTAGACTTGTGTAAAGAGATATGAAAGTGTGGACCCCAGGGATAGTTCCATGATATTGGTATTGTATGAGCTGTTCCTTCTCCTCACCCTGTTTTTGGTAACAGTTTTCTAGAGGTTTAGAATTTCTCAAATATTTAATAAGAGCTAGATAAATTGCAATCAGAACTTACATTTTGATCCTGCTGGAAGTTCAGTTGACTAACTAACACTTTCTGGCTCTTGGCAGCTTTCTGTTCTCCAGCTTGTGGTGTGTGTCCACATAAAAGCTAATCAGAAAAGAAGAGACCCTGAAGAAGAATTAACCGTTGGTGGTTTATTCTGGGGAGGGCTGATAGTAACTTTCTTAGAAGCCAGCTAGCAATCAGTGGAACTGAAAGAATGCATGATGGTGATTCTGATCTCTCCTGAGTATTCATGCTAGAGTTGAAACTCATTTCTTTTTAAAAAATAATTTTTGTTTTTAGTTTGAGATAATTGTAGATTCATATGCAGTTGTAAGAAATAGATCCTCTGTACCTTTTACCCAGTTTTCCTCATTACAGATATCTTACAAAATTGTAGTGGAATATCATAACAAGGATACTGACATTGATAAAGCCTAGGTGCAGAGGGATTCCATTACCACAAGAATTCCTCTGGTTGCCTTTTTATTGGTGCAATAACTCCAGCCTTACCTCTGGCAAGGACTAATCTCTTCATTGCTATAATTTTGTCATTTCAAGACTGTCATGTAAATGAAATTATACACAGATTGACTTTTTGGATTGGCTTTTTTTCAGTTAGCATAATTAAGGCTTGTTACCTTTTGGCCAAAATGAGTTGTTAATGAGTGGGTTGGGCTGTGTTCTTGAGATACCAAAAGTATTTGGGCTTGGGATCAGCACAAGGTAAGGTGGATTTAAAACAATAACAATGAGAAATTGTTAATAATCATATGTATAAAATAGACCGAAGATCATTAGATCTTGATTGAGCAAGAGTTGTGAGAGTACAACACATTTGGGATATTTCAATATAGTTTTTTTTTGTAAAAACATTTTTTTCTGTGTATAAAATGTAAGTGTAAAGGTAGTCTTACCATCTAGGATACGTCATGAAAAGAAATTACCTGGTCTTCCTCAACCAAAGTGGTGTTTTACAATTCAGAAGGAAGTCTCATGGATGTATTTATACAAAGGAGTTCCAGGGGGACAATTTGAACAAAAAAATATGAAATTATACCTCTAGGGGAAAAAATATCCATGAGCTCATGCCAACACAAGTAAATTATTAAATAAATAAATAGGGGAGAAGAGACAGCTCTTTGTTACAGTAGGATTCCCTCCACCCCCCCCCCAAATTTAGAAGGTATGTTGCAAGTGGAAAATCACTAGTAGGCAAACCTTACAGTAATAGTGGTTTCAAGCAAAAATCAGTAGATGCCAGAACTAGTGGGTGAGAGTAGGATGACAAATATATATATATATATATATATATGTATGTATGTATATATTGGATATCAGAATATTTGCTTTGTCTCAAAGTATCTTCCCCACAAGATCAATTAATTAATTACAAAGGGGAAATTTAGTACTTTTAAAGTGAAGAAAATTAGCAGATACCAAATTGATTAGGTGATCAAAGTTATATCACAAGATGTGTCGACATGATGCACCAAGAAGGGCGCATCTGAAGTGGTGTTCTTACTAAAAAGCCCTTCAGTTTGAGTGTCAGAAAACACTAGGCAAATTCAAATTTTAGGATGCTCTACAAGACAGCCTGGAGGAGGAAATGGCAACCCACTCAAGTATTCTGCCTGGAGAATCCAATGGACAGGGGAGCCTGGCAAGCTATACAGTCCATGGGGTTGCAAAGAGTCTGACACGACTTAGCAACTACACACACGAGGTGGCCAGTACTCAGAAGTGTGTTCAGGTTACAAAAGGATGAAGTGCTGAAGAAGAGCCACAGATTGAAGGAGACCAAAGAAGCATGATAACCAAAGGAGCTGTGGGATTCTGGGCGAGGTCTTGGACCAGAAAGGAAACACTGGGACAGCTGGTGACATTTGGATCAATAGTTTTACTGTGGCAGGCTGGATGAAGAGTGCATAGGATCTCTGAACTACCTTTTATAAAAAAAATTACTTCTTTTTAGTGTAAAGCTATGTCAAAATTAAGAGTAAAAGAAAACAACCAACCAGCTTTTTGGGTTGTGACTCTGACAAGAGCCCACCAAATTAAGATATTTAAAAAAATAATTTGTTTTCCTAAGTTAATCTTAATGAAGAGTTAGTACCTTTTAGCTAAATATTTTGCGTACATTAGGCCATTAGTGACATGCCTGTATCAACATATTAGAGGAAATGAAACACACACATACATCCAGGCTTGCAATAAGTGGACAAGAAGAGCTAAAATTTATTTACCTTTTCCCCTAAATTTTGTAGATATTCCCATAAAAATGCAGTGTGTTTTACCATTTGTGAAGGTTTCATGATCCCAATATAAGTAAATTAGAATGTTTGTGTAAGAAAAAAATGTACAGGAAATAAAATATTCTGTGCACATGAAGCAAGTAGAAAAGACACTGAGGTAGTAGTTTAAGGAAGTCAGTTGAGGTGAAATCAAGTTGGTAGCATCTCCTCTCTTTCTTTTCCTGTAAACTTAAAAAGTCTTTAAATTGTTACTCTTGGGGAGTGAGGAGGTGGAAGGGAGGGGAAGGGTGGCAGTGGGTGTTGAAGAGGCAGGTCAGAGGCCCTATTACAGCTGGAGCTGATGAGACCTCTGAGCTGCGTGTGCAGCATTTCATTAAAATCAATGCAAGACAGAAATATCTCTACAAATCTTTTTTCCATATATTTATTTTTTATGTATATATATAAATGGAAAATTATGTATATATAATGGGCCTATATATAAAGGCATTATATATAATGCCTTTGCATTTCTGTTACAACCTCCCTTCCTCTGCCAGCCACCTACCTTTCTTTTTTGTGTGTGGTAAATATTGGAGAATACATGATGTTTTTGTATACTATGTACTTTTTTTTGTCCCCCTGTAACTGAAACTAGTGCTGGAAGATTAGATTAAAAAATATAAGTGCTAACATTTGAGATAACTACAAATAAACTATAAGCTGGGAAGTATTTACTATTTTCAATTATAAAGATAAAGTCATTTGTTTTTTATATTTCAATAGGATTTTTTTCTGTTTGATGTTGTCAGTAACTGCATTTGAGGGCACAACTGAAAAAGAAGAGCTGGCCAGCCTTTGAAGTAACTAAATTTTTACATTAATAAAGTAAAAAAAGTGAAAATATATAGATGTTAACTAGTCCTATGTAACATCTGTCCACTTGTTCTGTATATAAGTTAAGTATTTGAAGTCTTCAAGGCAGTAAAGTTTCTGATTTCTTCTGTAAATGACATTATGCAGTCTTGCAAACTGCACACTCAAATTAGAAAATTTTGGGTCAAATTGTTAGAAATGTTTGGCTAAGTTAAATTAGTTACTGTATTAAGAAAGTGCTTGATCAAATTTATACATTTCCGAACAACTAGAGCTGAGTTTTAAAAACTCATGAGCTAGAAGAAAGATTGAAATGCCAAGAGTAGAGGTGGAGAAGAATTTGTTTGCATTTAAGTTTTTTCTAGCCTTCATTTGTATCGGATTCCCTTACTTTTGTGGGACTGGAATAAATTGAGGGATGCGCTTTAGGGGCTGCCGTTATCAAGCACTGTACTGCTCCTTCAGTTGGGAAACCACAGACTTCTTTCACAGGCAGACAGTGTATGCAGAGACCCACAAGTTCTTTAATCCCAGATGTGAATCTCCAAAGCTAAAGTCATCTGAGACTTCAGTTGGAATGGGTGAGAATTCCTATCTTGATTCCATTTTCTCTGGTATGGTTTAAATCTGCATCAGTTAGAGGAGGCTCTGTGGGGGTCAGCATGGTAAAATCATTTCACTTTAAAAGTCCTTGTTCTCACTTGGCATTTGGGGGGATGGCTGCTTTCCTTTGTAGTTGCAGGTTTGTATCTTTAAGTGCATTCACAGGAGAGTTATTGGAATTTATTGAGTATATTCCCTTCATCTAACCTGGTGCCTATGACTGTGAACTTTGGTGTCCAGGCCACAGACTGCTTTGTGGTCCCGGGGAGGTAACTTAACTTCATGGGGTCTCAGGCTTTTGGATTTCAAGGACTTTTTAAAAATCATAAAACTCTGGGCTTCTGATATTGATTTGTCGCTTATTTATTTTGCCAAGTAAGCTTGTTAAAGTGAATGTAAACCTGCTCTCCACTCTTCTCATTTCATGAAAGAAAAGGGATTCTAATATCATAAAGACAGAAAGGTTATAATCTCAGAATAAGTTTAGCTCTGTTTCACCATATTCTGTTTTTGTCAAGGATTGTTAAAATTTTGCCACCGATGAATATGGGGCTTCCCAGGTGGTGCTTGTGGTAAGTAGCCTGCCAAAGCAGGAGACACAAGAGATGTGGGTTTGAACTTTGGGTTGGGAAGATCCCCTGGAGTAGAAAATGGCAACCCATTCCGGTATTCTTGCCTGGAAAATTCCATGGGCAGAGGAGCCTGCAGGTCTACAGTCCATGGGTTTGCAAAGAGTTGGACATGACTGAGCGACTCATATTACCAGCCTTACATGGATATATAGATTAAATATGCTTATGTATTTTTAGTTTTTTTTTAACAGTCTCTGACTTGAGTGCTTAATATTTGTTATATTTTAAAATTTTTTATTTTATATTGGAGTATAGCCTATTAACAATGTTGTGATACTTGCAGGTGAACAGTGAAGAGATTCAGTCATTCATACACATGTATCCATTCTCCCTCAAATTTCCCTCCCATATTATTATTTTTCAGTTGTTGATGTTTATTTTTCCCTTAGATAATTTTTCATCATTCATGTATCTTACGGTTAATTCACTGAAGTGATTATAATATAAATCTAATTGGTAGAATTGATTCATGGCTTAGATTGTGTTGGCATTGCCTTAGGCTGCAGGTTATCAGAAACTGCACACATGGAGGCTTAGCGATGGGCTTATCTTTCTCACAAAATAAGAAATCTGAAGTAAGGCAGTTCAGGCCTGATGGAGAAGCTCAAAGATTTCATTAAGGAAACTAGCTCATGCTACTTAGCAAGTGATTTTAGGTTTCAAAGTCCCAAGGTGATGGCTACACCCCAAGCAGGAGAGACAGGAGGAGGTTCAAACTCTTTTACCTCTTTTGTTGGTAAAAGTTTGTTGTTTTGAAGGGAGTCCTCTCCAGGTGCTTGTCAATGACCAGAGCTGGGTCATATGGCTACTCCTAGTTGCAAAGGAGGCTGGAAATGTGAGTATTTTGCACTTAAGCCTGTATATTGCAGAAAGGCAGGAAAGAAGGAGGTTAAGATGAATGAGCTATGAGCTGATAGTATTTGTCCAACTTACTTTGTGTAGGAAACTGATGATTGTAATAAGTTTACAGAGTGATTCTCAGGAGACCTCTTTGAAAGTCTTACTTTCAGAGGTCTTACAGTAACATTTAGAGCTACATTACTATAACTGCAGTTTTGGAGTCATATAGATATATTTAACTTTTTTAGTTCAGTTATTAGATGTATGACTTAATTTTCTGAAGCACAGTCTTTTATTTGAAAATAGAGGTAAAAATACCAGTGTGTGAACATTATATATAAATATAAATAAAATACTAAATGTGACTTTTAAATGTATTTTTAAGTGAGAACCATTGATCTATGTATTGCTTTAAAATAAAACGTAGGTTTATATTTTCTACATTCTTTCTGCCTCACTTGCACTGTTTTAAAATTTTATTTCATTCCTTGTGTGTTCCAGTTTTGTGTTCTGATATTTCTGTATGTAGCAGTGCTTTGCCATTTTTCTGGGACTTTTAAGTTTTAAATTTGTTACTCAAGCTGAATCATCATCATTTTATAAATATGCAGTCCTATATAAAATACTTGTAAAAGATAGCAGTTTAAATAATTTTCTGTAATATCATAAACTTAAGTTTTTGAGAAAAGTGACTTCATATTGAATGTTATATAAGACTAGTGCAAGTGTGTAAAAGTGTTAGTTGCTCACTTGTGTCCGACTCTTTGTGACTCCGTGGACTGTAACAAGCAAGGCTCCTCTGTCCATGGAATTCTCCAGGCCAGAATACTGGAGTGGGTTGCCATTCCCTTCTCCAGGGGATCGTCCTGACCCAGGGATCGAACCCAGGTCTCCCGTGTTGCAGGCAGATTCTTTACTGCCTGAGAAGACTGACTTTGATACTAAAACTTTAAGTATGCAGTACGTCTTGCTTTCTTTCATGCATTGGAGAAGGAAATGGCAACCCACTCCAGTGTTCTTTCCTGGAGAATCCCAGGAATGGAGGAGCCTGGTGGGCTGCCTTCTGTGGGGTCGCACAAAGTCGGACACGACTGATGTGACTCAGCAGCAGCAGCAGCATGTCTTGCCTTAGAGTAGCTGTGTTTAGTTATGGGCTTTTAATGATAGCGTGCAAGATTTGTGTAGATGAACTGCACTTATGTGTAGTGGGGTCAGTTAAACTGTTTGCTCTCAGAAGCTGACGGCTAGAAACATTACTTGAGAGAGTCTGGGGTATTTGTTGTTTTAAAACATTCTATGTTTTTTGGTAAGTTATTTGTTTTTGAGAGGGGGGCTAAGGTCTAAAATATGCCTGAATCTGGAGTATAAGTTAAGACTTCGACTTCATTTAAAATGGATTAATGTGTGAGGTGTCTGTCGGCCTCACTGGAGAGATTGCTTGCCTGGAATTTGCTATGCGTCTTTAAAACTCAGGTCTTGGCACACTCCATAGCACAGAACTGGAGCTAATAAATACTGTTTAATGACTTGATTTTTTTTTCCCCTGAGAATTTGAGATACAGCGGAAAATATAATTATATACTTCTACATTAATAGTGAATTGGATAAAAGCTGATTAGGAGCAGTAGTTTATGGTTCAGTTTCTGTAACACAGAAGCCCTCTTTTATAGAAACATGTAACTTTGTGGAACAAAGTTTTTATTCTTGCGTATCAGGCAGTTGCCTCCCCGTAGATTTAATCACTTTGATGTTGATATATTGAACTGTCATTTACACTGTATTTGATTGTTATTTAACAGAGTGTATCAGTTCTTCCTCTGAGAAGAATTGGCCTGGAGAATTCCTTTGTTCTACTCTGCAGTACCTTTTCTTTTTTTAATTATCTTGAGGTTTTTGACTATGATCATGGACAATAGTGTAATGACAGACTTAAATTATAAAATCCAATTCAGTTCTATTATTTAGAACCAATTTGCTGATAAAGTGTTACAAGAGGTCTTAGCTTTGATCCATTTTAATAGATATGAATATTTGTATAGATTAACTCCTTGGGCTTCCCAGGTGTTGCAGTGGTAAAGAATCCACCTGCCAATGCAGGAGGTGCCAGTTCGATTCCTGAGTCTGAAAGAGTCTATGGAGTAGAAGAAATAACAACCCACTCCAGTATTCTTGCCTGGAAAATCCCATGGCCAGAAGATTCTGGCAGGCTGCACTTGCGTGAGGTTGCAAAGAGCGACTGAGCACACACATATTAACTTCTTAAGGGGCAGTTTCAGAAATAGATTAAATACCCTCTGCTCAGATCTGTTGGAGATAGCATGGCATCCCACTACAGTGCTCTTGCCTGGAAAATCCCATGGACAGAGGAGCCTGGTAGGCTGCAGTCCATGGGGTCGTGAAGAGTCCATGGGGACACGACTGAGCGACTTCATTTTCCCTTTCCACTTTCATGCATTGGAGAAGGCAGTGGCAACCCACTCCAGGGTTCTTGCCTGGAGAATCCCAGGGATGGGAAAGCCTGTGGACTGCCGTCTATGGGGTCGCACAGAGTCGGACAGGACTGAAGCGACTCAGCAGCAGCAGCAGCAGCTTAGATCCTTACTTACTGATTATATATAAAACTTTAGAAAAAAAGAAACTGTACTAAGACTTATTCTGGGTAAAATATTTACACATTTGTAGTAAAAGACATCTTAATTAAATACATGTATAGAGTAGAATTTAACTTCATTGATTTCTACTTTTTACCTATACATTGTAATTTTGTCATTTAATGATCTTTTTTTTGATCACACCGTATGACTGCTGGGACCTTAGTTCCCCGACTGGGGATCGGATGTGGGTCTTTGGTAGTGAAAGCACACAGTTCTAACCCCTCGACCGCCAGGGAAGTCCCATAATACTCTTTTTAATGGAAAGGGATAGTGTGATTCTGGAGCATGGGAAAGGCATGTAATCCGTAGACTGCTTCCCTTACCTGATGACACCTGAAGGGACCTTGAGGAAAACAAACTTGTCAATATTGGTTCTTGACGCTGAGTGGAACCTTAGAATCAGCTATCATCATACCACAGACTTGGAGGCTTCCAGGGGCCTATGGAGAGTCCTGGAAATCTGGCCTGGTCTCCACCTTTAATTTCTATTAGAAAAAGGAGACTTACCAATAAAAAAATGTTGCAACTAGTTTGGGACTTCTGAGAAAATAAACACCAAGAGTAGTTGGTGGATTTCCCCACGCCACAGGGACAGAGCCAGCACACTGTTGAAAATTTAATCTCCTAGATCAGGACTGAGTAAACTATAGCCCTCGGGCTAAATTCAGCCCATAGCCTGGTTTTGTGTATAAAGTTTTATTGGGACCCAGCCAGGCTCATTCTTCTTCATGTGTTGTCTGTGGCTGCTTTCGTGCTTCAGAGGCTGAATATGGCCTGCAGAGGCTAAAATACTTACTGTCTGGCTCTACAGAAATTTGTCCTTTGCCTTACAGACTCTCATTTCTGAGAACTTCCAACTGATTTCAGGGCTCAAGGATTTAATGTCTTTCATAACTGCAGGTCTGTAATCAAAGAGGTATGTTAACACGAGGGGCTTTCCAAGTGGCCCAGTGGTAAAGAATCTGCCTGCCAATGCAGGAGACATGGGTTCGATCTCTGAGTCAGGAAGATCCCCTGGAGGAGGGCATGGTAACCCACTCCACCATTCTTGCCTGGGAAATCCCATGGACAGAGGAGCCTGGCGGGCTACAGACCATGAGGTCACAAAGAGTCTGATGGTGATTGAGCATGCACACATCTTTCTTTATACAAAGGGGAACAAAGTAGAGGCATCTCAACCCAGCCTAGATGCACTGTTATTTAAGTGCAGCAAAAACAAAGCTATTTTGTCAATTTCAATTATTTTTTCTTTCGAGATGTAGCCGAAAAGAGTACTGGGACTTTTTTTATTCTAATAAGGTTATCTCCTGGTGTTCTTCACGAATATAATCTGAAAGGAGAAAATAAATTTTATTATATAGTAGCATTATTAACATAAAATGTTATAAAATGTTATGTTACATAATGTTATAAAATGTCTTAAAGGCACTGGGTATAACATGTGTTATTTATTATTGTTCATCTGCTAATGTTTACCCAATATATATATATATATTTTTCTGAGGCATACAGTTTTTCTCCCATGAAGGACGTATTTTTTGTATAGCTTAATTGATCAGTTTTCCAGCCTGACTTTACTGAAACTGTGTCTGTTGTCTTTTTCTCGGTTTTCAAGAAATCCAGAATTAGGTGAGAAGTTTTTTTTTTTTTTTTTAGGTGAGAAGTTTTAAGAGAAATCCTCTTCCTGAATTAGGGTTTCATTAATGAAACAAAACTGAGTTATATAAGCCCATCAGATATACCAGCCCCTGTTCTTGGCACCTGCTGGATGCTCTGCTTAGTAACTTTGTGTTGTACTCAGATGCTTCTATTTCCATTGTGTTTGCAGTCAAGAATGATTTTACTGCTGCCTTTCCTCCTCCTAAGTCGCTTCAGTTGTGTCCAACTCTGCGACCCCACAGACTGCAGCCCGCCAGGCTCCCCCGTCCCTGGGATTCTCCAGGCAAGAACACTGGAGTGGGTTGCCATTTCCTTCTCCAATGCATGAAAGCTTTTGAAAAAATGATTGTAGGCATATTATCTAAACCTTTAAATTGAATTCAGAGATAAAACTCTTGCTTTTTAGTATATTGTTTACCTTTCTCTGACTTGCACCCAAACAGAAACTTGCTTGAGTTGATCTTTCCTTTTCATAGTGGCTGCAGAATTGTCCTCAGTAGCTGTTACTTCTTGGCAATCACAAAAATAACTTAATTAGTTAACATGATAACTTGTACAGCTATAGTAATTAATTATATTGATTTGAATAAAGAAAAGAGGCTATTTCAATGAGGCTTCTGGGGTTAGAAATGAAATTTCTTGAGAAGATATGCTTTCATCGTGGTTTAGGAGAGAGACACTATGGTCTCTAAAATTGCAACAGTCTTGCCAGTGTTCAGTGAAACTTTGTAGAAAATGTTAATGGGAATATTATTACAATATATACAGTTTCAGACCTCCTCTCTCCTAGTAGAAACATTCCTAGTATTTAAGCTGCTTCCTTACTTAATCCTTAGAGGATAATCAGTTTTCATACTGTCAGTTGCCACCTCAGTTGTCTACGAAAAGTCTTCCAGAAGACTACAGTTAATGTAGTCTTCTGGAAAGGATTAAAAGCTACTTAATTTAAAACTTCGGAGATATTGTACAGAATTTTGAACACTTCTGCTTGTGATTTATTTTATTTTATTTTTTTTAAAGGAAAGTGAGTAGATGTTAAACATTTTGAGCCAGTTTTTAGGAAGACAGTGTTTACCTTCAGATTGGTTGAGAGAAAATACAGACTAGCACAGGGGAAAGAAGAAAGAAACTAGCATCTCCTAGAAATTTTTGAAAGTCTGGTGAAAAGAAAACCATACTTCTCATCAAACTGGATGAAATTTTTTAGAATTAAGATAGATCTCACCCATAACTTAAAGTCTAGCTTTTTGTGTTTGTTGTTATTCAATCATTCAGTCATGCCTGACTCTTTGCAACCCCATGTTGCAGAACACGCCAGGCTTCCCTGTCCTTCCACTATCTCCTGGAGTTTGCACAAGCTCTTATTCATTGAGTGGATGAAGCTGTTCAACCGTCTTATCCTCTGTCTTCCTCTTTTGTATATCTTACAGTTTTCTTTATATTTAAAATAGGCTAAGTGACTTTTTTTTTTTTTTTGGTAAAATATCATTTACTCTCTCTTGTCCAAGGTTTAGACAAGAAAAAAAAAAAGTGGTCAATCTCTATCATCTTTTTCAGAAGATTATAAGGATTTCTCAGAATTTTCTTAATTTATTAGGCAAATATTCCCCTGTGCTGATTGTGAAAACTAGCAAGTTAAATATGTTTACGGGAACCTATGCTGGTCCTCCCCCTTCTGCTTTTAGGCTAGGTCCTAATTTATACTTCCTTTCATTTTTACTCTGCTCAGTTGATTATAAGATCAATAGTACAAGAAAAGAAACACTGCTGTGGACCTGTTTATTTAGGGTGGTATTTCAGAGAGAAAAATCCTAAGGCCTCATTTCTTGACAAGTAGAAGCCATTCCTGTGGATGGTAATTTTCAAGAATGAAACTTGTAACTACAAAGAACAATACTCTTGCATTATCTTCTGGGTGAACTACTGTGTTCAAATTGATTTTGTAAAAAGCTAACCATGGAGTTTAGGAGAGAAAACATCGATTTGTTTTCCTTTCTGATTCTTCCTTTCATTCTCACTGCTGTCATCCTTAGGTCTTTGTCCGTGTGCCACAAGCAAAGGGACCCTTTTTACGCAGGTCCCTTCATTCTTTGCTGTTCTTACCTCAGACCTGTCCTGGGCATTTTAAAAGGACTAACTTAAATACTTCCTCCTCTGTGGAGCTTTTTCTGGTCACTTGAGCTAGAGGCTGAATTTTTCTTTGTGAAAATTTTTATTCTTAACTTGCACCGCTCTGTAAAACATCATCTGGCAATATGCTGAGTGATATTCTGTAGTGTATACAGTGTGTGTATACACGCATGCTTCTTTATCTGTTCATCCCCTGGTAGACGCTTAGGTTGTTTCCACATCTTGGCTATTGTAAATAATGCTAACTGAACACAGGGGTGTACGTATCTTTTCAAATTACTGTTTTCATATTATCTGGATAAATACCCAGCAGTGGAATAGCTGGAACACATGGTAGTTCTGTTCTTAATTTTCCCATTAATCTTTGTATTGTTCTCCACAGTGGCTGAAGCAATCTAGATTCCCATCTACGGTGCACAGGGCTCCCCTTTCTCCATACACTTGGTATTAAAAAGACCTGTTATTTGTTGTCTTCTTGATAATAGGCATTTTGACCTGTGGGAGGTGATATCTCATCGTGGTTTTGATTTGCATTTCTCTAATAATTAGTCATGTTGAGCATCTTTTTGTTTACCTATTGGCCATCTCTTTGCCTTTCTTGGAAAAATGTCTGTTCAGTCCTCTGCTTATTTTCTTATTGGACCTTGTTTTTTGAAATGTTGAGTTGTATGAGTTCCTTGATTATTTTGAGTTGTATATTTTGGATTTTACCAAAATATCTGGATCTGATCACTTGTCAGATTGATGATTTGTAAATATCTTTCCCCTTTCAGTAGGTTTCCTTTTCACTTTGTTGATGATTTCCTTCATGGTAGAAGTTTTTAGTTTGATGTAGTCCCATTTTAATTTTCAAACTGTGACATGTGCAACTTCCCTGACCAGGGGGACCAGGGATTGAACCTGGACCCTCTGCAGTAGAAACATGGAGTCTTAACCACTGGACCACCAGGGAAATCTAAATCCCATTTTTAATTTTTTGCTTTTGTTTCCCTTGCCTTTGGAGTCAAATCCAAAAACATAGTTAAGACCAATGTCAGGAAGGTTGTTGCCTTTGTTTCCTTTTAGGAATTTATGTTTTTTAGGTCTTACATTCCAGTCTTTAATCCATTTTTAGTTAATTTTTGTGTGGCGAAATATAGCTGGTCTCATTTTGTCCTTTTGCATGTAGTTGTCCAGCTTTCCCAACACCAGTTTTGAGGAGGCTATCTTTTCTTCATTCTGTGTTCTTGGCTCCTTTGTTGGAAGTTAATTGTCCATGTATATATGGTTTTATTTTTGTGCTTTTATTCTGTTCCATTGATCTGTGTGTTTTTATACCAGGGCCATATTATTTTGCTAACTATAGCTTAGTAATATAGTTTGAAATCAGAGAGTGTGATACCTCCACATTTGCTATTCTTTCTGAATATAGCTTTGGCTAGTTGGGTTCCATTGTAGTTCCATATAAATATTTGTTCTAGTTCTATGAAAGATATCATTGCAATTTTGATAGGGATTGCATTAAGTTTGTGGATTGCTTTGGGTAGTATGGTCATTTTAACAATATTAATTCTTTCAATCTGTGAGTGTGGAATATGTTTTCATTTTATTTGTACATTCAGTTTCTTTCATCTTACAGTTTTTAGTGTACCTTATCTCTTATTTTAAACTGCAAAAAATTCCTTGAAAGTGAAGCTATCTTACAGACATTTGTGTTTCCCTGGTGTTTGATACTACCTTAGCGTTTGATAAATACTTAAATGTATGAAGTGTGTGTCAGACATTTGCATGTAATTCAATAAGCAGTACTGACAGGGCACAGCCCAATTTGGTATAGTTTTAAATGTTAACTCCTGGGAGATTATTTTTTAATATTTGAGTATAACACAATTTAGGCTTGTTATTATTTTAAGACAGCCACAATTAACTCTTAGAATTGCTTGGATAGGTGAAATGATTCTAATTTTACTCAGCCACCATGACTTTGGTCAGCATGTCAAAAATAAAAACCTGAAACTCTAGGCATGATCTTATGAATTCTTAAGGCCTGGACTTCAGTTTGTTGCCTTGGATTTTACATTTGGGGTGTGTACATTTGCTTTTACTGAATTCTGAACTTTTTGTTTTATGCGTCTACTTTGTAAGCTTTTGTAAGATTGACAATATTTTAAATTGTATAACTAATATCTTGTAAGATCCAAGAGAAACAGAACTTGTAATGCCTTAATTTCTTTTGCATTGATGTTGCTCTAATGATGTCACTCATTTTGGGGTCTGTAGTCTAATGAAAAAAAGTAGGTGAGAGAGATGGGCTGGTGTGGTACTCCCTATTCTCTGAGCAACTTTGGCAGCTTTCCTTGGACCTCAGCTTTCTGGTCTATAAAACAGTACAATGTTTTCTAAGATATTTGTTAAGGGTTAAATGAACATAAGATATAAGAAAGTACTTCTCAAAGGGAAAAATCTACAGTAATGTAAGACATTACAATCACTGACACAATGAAAGTATTAGTGCCAGTAGAAATTGTGAGTCATTTTAAAACATAAGAGACTATTTGACTATACAAATAATACTATTTGGCTAGTAGGACTTATGCCTCTTTTCAGTATGAGTAAGGCAGTAAGACCATGTTTTCAAATTATTTCTTTATTTGGTTGTCCAGATTAATACTCATCTGGATCATTTTAGAAGCATAGGGCTTCATGTTGAGCTTTCTAAAGAGCTTTCTTTGTTAAAGCATTTTCAGACTTCAAAGAACCGTTGTGTAAGAACTCATCTACACCAATATATCTTGAGTAGTTTTGATTATTTTATGTTGAGTAGAAAAGCTGAACTGAAAATTTTTTCACTTTCAAAAGTACTCAAGTGGCAAAGTCTTTCCATATGTGTAACATGTATATATATTTTCTTCTAAGAGTGTTTATCGGGATACATATTTTTGAAATAAAAGCTTTATAATTGTGTGCTGTGAATAGATATGATTTTCTGTTCTTTTCTGATTATTGAAATGAGTCATCATCCTGTACTTAAATCTGAATGCTCTGTGAACTTAGAGATATAGCCAAAAACTTGCAAAAGAGTGTTAATAAGAATGTGGAATAGAAATTCCATGACTATGGAGAAGGAAATGGCAACCCACTCCACTATTCTTGCCTGGAGAATCCCATGGACAGAGGAGCCTGGTGGGCTGCAGTCCGTGGGGTCACAAAGAGTCGGACACGACTGAGCGACACACACACACACACACACACACACACACACACACCACACACACACACACACACCACACACACACACACACACACACACACACACACCACACACACACACACACACACACACACACACACCACACACACACACACACACACACACACACACACCACACACACACACACACACCCCACACACACACACACACACACACACACACACCACACACACACACACACAGCCTTTTTATCACTGATACTAAACTAGCTCTGAACTGTTAAGAGAAGAAAATGACACGCGTGGACTAGGGTCTCCGCCTGCGCCCCCAGCCTGAGGAATCACTCCACCCGAGCTGCCCTTCAGACGCTGATGAGAGAGGGGAGTGACCGGCCTGCCTCTCCCTCCTCTGCCCTCCCCCCAGACGGCGTCAGCACCACCGTCAGAAACCCTCCTCCACAAACGTGTCATGAATTATATGCTACTTGGCATGGGAGCAGCTGTGTTTTCAGAAGTTGGACTTGGGTGAGTGCATCTGGCTCTCCAGCACCCACTCAGGAGACCCAGGCGACCGTCTCCAGGGCGCCCGATGGGCGGGGACGATGCCACAGTGTCAGCGTGGGCTGAGCAAGGCTGGCCCTGTGCCCTGCCCAGGGCTCCCGGCGCCCCTTTTTCCACTGCAGCCCGACAGGAACGTAACATCCGGGAAGCCAGAGGCCTCGCTGGAGGTCACTCACCACCAGGAAAGGTCGAGGTGCTATCGGTGTCCACAGTGAACGGCGTGGTCTCTGCTCCCCTCCTTCCTTTCTTGCAATTCAGGCATGGAATGGGGCTACACGGAGAAAGCGCTAAGATTTTGTTAAAAAATAAAACTTGTATTTGTTAAAAAAAAAAAAAAAAAAAAAAAGAAATTCCATGACTATTTTTGAAGAATTTGCAAAGGTCAGTGAATCCTTATATTAGGCTTCTAATTATCTTTTACTGAGTTGCTTTGGTAGTGCTGCCCCTTTGAGAGTTCAAGTCTCCATTGTATAATATTACATAATATTTAGAGGTGTATTGTTTGCTCTTCATTTATATTTAGGGAGAACACAACCTAGAACAACTGAGGGATGATACGGATAAGCAATAGACATTTATTAAGTCTTCATTATGTGTCAGAAAGTCAGCTGGGTTTTTTCCCCCTCATTTTTTAGTTTTTACATCAACCCAATTAAGCAGAAGATGCTGTTCTTAACTTACCAGTGAAGAAGCAACTGAGGTAGAGGTTAATTCATTTGCTTAAGGACACATAACTGTCTGATCTCAAAGTCCACACTTTTCCACTCTACCAGACTCCTTCTGAAGTAAAACTGAGTGTCAATATCTGGGTTGTTGTAGTAAGGACTGTTACAAAGTGAAGTTCCAGTTTGCTTAAGGTCTTTCTCTTTACTTGCCCATTTCTCTTTATATGAAATGCTTCACTAGGTTACTTGTACTTCAGAGATTAGCTTCAGGTCTAAAATCTCATTTTATTAAAATTTTGGAACTTTCCTGGTGGTCCAGTGGTTAAGAGTGAGTGCTTCCCACTGCAGGAGGCCTGGGTTTGATCTGTGGAAAACTAAAATTTTGTAAGCCACACAGTGTGGCCAAATAAATAATTTTATTAAAATTTTAATTTAAAAATAATTGGAGTTAGTAGAGTAGGACTGGAAGGTCTATTTTTAACTTAGGTCAAGGTACTTAGTAAATAGATAAGTCTTGATAAGTGTTAGATATTGTTATATTAACTCTGCCTTTTAAGTAGCTTGTCTTAGTTTATTAGTTTTATCTGAAAAAATGGAGAGTTTTATATGATGGTTTTAGTAGCATCTAATATTTGCTGACCTACCGACCTGGGGAGTTCATCTTTCTGTGTCCTGTCTTTTTGCCTTTTCATACTGTTCATGGGTTCTCAAGGCAAGAATACTGAAGTGGTTTGCCATTCCCTTCTCCGGTGGACCACATTCTGTCAGACCTCTCCACCACGACCCAGCCATCTTGGGTGGCCCCACACGGCGTGGCCTAGTTTCACTGTGTTAGACAAGACTGTGGTCCATGTGATCAAATTGGCTAGTTTTCTATTTTTATGGTTTCAGTGTGTCTGCCCTCTGATGCCCTCTTGCAACACCTACCATCTTACTTGGGTTTCTCTTACCTTGGACGTGGGGTATCTCTTCACAGCTGCTCCAGCAAAGCACAGCCGCTGCTCCTTACCTTGGATGAGGAGTATCTCCTCACAGCCTTCCCTCCTGAACTTGAACGAAGAGTAGCGCCTCTCAGCCCTCCTACTCCTAAAGTAGCCACCACTCCTTGGACGTGGGGTTGCTCCTTTCGACCGCCGCCCCTGACCTTGGGGCCAACAAAGGTCCGTCTAGTCAAGGCTATGGTTTTTCCAGTAGTCATGTATGGATGTGAGAGTTGGATGGTCAAGAAAGCTGAGCACCTGTGGTGTTGGAGAAGACTCTTGAGAGCTCCTTGGACTGCAAGAAGATCCAACCAGTCCATCCTAAAGGAGATCAGTCCTGGATGTTCATTGGAAGGACTGATGTTGAAGCTGAAACTCCAATACTTTGGCCAACTTATGCGAAGAGTTGACTCATTGGAAAAGACCCTGATGTTGGGAAGGATTGGGGGCGGGAGGAGAAGGGGACGACAGAGGATGAGATGGCTGGATGGCATCACTGACTCGATGGCCATGGGTTTGGGTAGACTCTGGGAGTTGGTGATGGACAGGGAGGCCTGGTGTGCTGCTGTTCATGGGGTGGCAAAGAGTCACTGAGTGACTGAACTGAATATTTGTTGACAGTTTTGTCAGTGGATACTGTTTTAAGGATGTAAAGTGTTAGTTGCTCAGTCATGTCTAACTCTTTGAGACCCAATGGACTGTAACCCACCAGGCTCCTCTGTCCACGGAATTCTGCAGGCAAGAATACTGGAGTGGGTTGTCATTTACTTCTCCAGGGGAATCTTCCTGACCCAGGGATCAAACCCAGGTCTCCTGCATTGCAGGTGGATTCTTTACCATTTGATCCACCAGGGAAGCCCTAAGGATGTAAATGTATTATTCTTTTTCCTCTTTTTTAGTACTTTGTTTTATCCAGTTTATATAACATGTGACATAGTAACATAACATATATATTTTCTTTGTGTCTTCTTCTGATTAGTTATTGGTTTTTCTTCCTTTTTTAATTTTTAATAATCAGCTACATTATTAAGGATTTTTGTCAGTTGAAGAGGATGGAAGTGATGATTACAATTAGAATTCTTTAATCTTTGGTGTGGGCTAGCTTGATGCCTTTCAAGTTGTTCTGTACTGGGGCGGGGGTTCAGGGGAAACCAACCAGTTTTTCTCAGCAGTAGTATATCCAGGCATCTGCCTGTTTGTCAGAAAAACACGGATTTGACATACCTCCTATTTCTGTTGCTTATGACATTTCCACATAGAATTATATTAATAATTCCTTTCTGTCTGGAAACATAGTTGGAAGCCTTGGTTTTCAGTGCTGACTGAAAAAGGTGGGGGAAAGGCTCAGGGGCTTGCTCACAGGGACCAGATTTGAATGGGTTGTAGTATTCGGAACTAGCAAGTTGGAGAGTAAAATATTCCTGGCACTTCTGCTTCTCTGACTATTGCCATGAAGATGTTTTAACTCATAAGTGAATTTTGTTGTCTGACTACACTACTTAGAAAGGGGTTATCTGAACTGGAATTTGACCAGAATCGAGAAACATTCAGAAATTATCCAGATATGCTAAGAATTAATTCATAAGCCTGTATCTTGCAGAGAGATACTGTTTATGTTATCTGACATTATCCGACACTATTTTATGATTGTACTTCTTGATCTCAACTATATAATGAAAGACAGATGCTAGATTCTGGAATGTGAGATCTTAAGGAGTCTTAAGTGCTTCTGAAATGCTGAAATCCAGATGTTCTGGTGGTGCTAGGGATGTATCTGTGTTTTCAGTGATGTGCTTGAGTTGTTTCAGTTGAGGAGATCTGTGTCACTATGTCTGTGGTAGCAAGTCCAGTTTTTTTCCCCTTGTCCTTACAAGACATAGAAAATGCCCTTACTTTAAGGATGGAAGAACACAGTACTCTTAGGCAGAAAGATAGGAGGTTTTCAAAGGGGTAACAAGATCTTTTTTCTTTCCTTTTTCTTTTTAATTCTGAATTTGCTCATTTATGGCTCCTTTAAAAAACAAAACTATATCATTTCCTTCCAGAGCATTCTATGTTGACCATTCCTCAGGCTCCTGTTTTTGAGGGGTACTGGGATCAGAAAGAAAGGTTGAGTGCAACCTCCTAGTGGGTTGCTCGAAATTCACCCTGCATTGTAAGTGTACATGATAATGTGCTGCTGTCTCTGGAATGTTTGCAGTGTTCCACAAATGTTCATCATTTGTACTTAGACTGTATATTTAAAAACTAGTGTTTTAAATAATATTTACTTAGTTTTTTTTTTTTACGTGTGTGTGTGTGTGTGCACAGTTCACACATCAAACATTATAAAAAGGTATACAAAGGAGAGCCTTCCTTCCTCTCGTGCTCCACATGTGCATGGTCTCCAACCCCGAAAGAGTGAGTGGTCTTAGTTGCTTGTTTATTCTTCCAAAGATTTTTTTCTGAAGATCCATGCATAGACCCATACAAAATGTTTTCCCCAACCCCCAGATTATATCTACTTATCTATCTGTCCCTTGCTTATTTACTTACTGTAAAATATATTTTGGGAATCTTTCTGGAACAGTGAACGAAGAGCTCCCTGTGGGGTGTGTCTGTGAGTGTGTGTTTAGCCAGTACAATGTATTCCCGGTGCTACAAGGAATATCCCTTACATATGTGATCTGATAAATTTCTGTTGGGCCAAAGGATTCTTGCATTTCTAATTTCAATAATTATTGTAGTAGCATACTACTGTCAACATTGTATTAGGAATTTAAAAAACAAATTGTAATTAAGTTGGTGGCAACTTTTACAAAAGTCAGATATAATTTTTAAAAAAATATTATCTGGCAGAGCTGGGTCTTAGTTGTGGCATGCAGTATGTTTAGTTACAGCATTCAGACTCTTAGTGGCGGTGAATGGGATCTTGTTCTCTGACCAAGAATAGAACCTGGGTCCCCTGATTGGGAGCATGAAGTCTTAGCAGGAAGTCTGCAGATATGATTTATCTATAGTAAGATTTATCCTTTCCCAATATAAAATTCTGTGAGTTTTAACATGTGTACAGGCACACCATCACCAGTCACCACAGTCAAAGATGTTTTGATCATCTGGAGAAAGCTCCCTGCCCCTGTCTGTCTGTGGTCGGTCTCCTCTGACTAGCCCTGACTCGAGTAGGCAGCCTTTGGTCTGATGTCTCTTTGTACAGGGTTGCCTTTTTTAGAATGTCATATATTAATACATGGAATCATATAGGGGGCCATCTTCTTGCATCACTTCTTCATCAAGCATCAGGCTTTTGAGATTGAGCCATGCTGTGACATGTATCGGTAGTTTTTTTCCCCTCCCCTGTTCATTGCTGAGTAGTATTTCATTATATAGATGTACCAAAATTTGTTTATCTCCAACCCATATTTGAGTTGCTTCTAGTTTTTGGCAATTATGAATAAAGTTGCTATAAACCGTACATGTAAGAATTTATGTGAATATGTATTTTTGTTTTTATTGGCAAATGACCCAAGTGTGGGATTCCTGGGCAACATGCTGTTTAACTTCATGAGAAACTGACAGATTCTTATTTCCAAAGCAGCTGTGTCATATGGTATTTCCATCTGCAGTGTATGAAAATTCCAACTGTCCTGCATCCTAATTAGCACTTGGATATATCAGGTTATATTTTAAGGCATTTTATTAATAAGCATATAGTGATATCTTAGTGTTTTTTAAAAAACAGCTTTAATGAAGTATAATTCATATACTGTACTGTATAATTCATATACTGTATATACTGTACAGTATATGAATTTCTATGTGTATTTCATATAGAAAATTTCATTTCTGTATGAATTTCATATACAGTATATGAATCAGTGATTTTTAGTGTATTTACCGGAATGTGCAGCTACCATCACAATTAGTTTTAGAATATTTTTATCACCTCAGAAAGAAAATCCTTGAGCTTTTTAGCTGTTACCCGCTGTGCACTATGCTTCCTATCCTAACTAACCAGGAGTTTACCTTCTGTCTCTATAGAATTTCCTATTTTGGACATTTTATATGAATGGAATAATGTAATATACAGTTTTTATGTGTGCCTGGCTTGTTTGATTTAGCATTATGTTTTCAAGGTTAATCAATGTTGTAGTATGTATAAAGCATTCCATTCCTTTTTGGGACCAAATAATATTTCATTGTGAAATATTATGAGTTACAAGCTGAGATCAAGATAGGTGGGAGAAACCTCAACAACCTCATATATGCGGATGTTACCACTCCAATGGCAGAAAGAGAAGAGGAAATAAAGAACCTCTTGATGAGGGCAAAGGAAGAGAGTGAAAGAGCCAGCTTAAAACTAAATATTAAAAAAACTAAGATTATGGCATCATACCCCATTACTTCATGGCAAATAGAAGGGGGAAAGGTGGAACTAGTGACAGATTTCCTCTTCATGGGCTCTAAAATCATTGCAGATGGTGACTGCAGCCATGAAATCAGAAGATGACTGCTATGACAAACCAAGACTGTTGAAAAGCAGACATTACTGACAAAGGTCCATATAGTCAAGGCTGTGGTCTTCCCACCGGTCACGTACGGTTGTGAGAGCTGGACTGTAAAGAAGACAGAGCACCGAAGAACTGAGGCCTTCAAAAAATTCCTGAAAGTCCTTTGAAGCAAGGAAATCAAACCAGTCAGTCTTAAGGGAAATCAACCCTGAATACTCATTGGAGTATTCAGCTGAAGCTTCAGTATTTTGGTCACCTAATGTGAACAGCAGACTCATTGGAAAAGTCCCTGATGCTGGAAAAGATTGAGGGCAGTAGGAGAAGAGGGTGTCAGAGGATGAGATGGCTGGATGGCATCACTGACTTGATGGACATGAACTTGGGGCAAACTTTGGGAGATGGTGAGGGACAGGAAGGCCTGGTATGCTGAAGTCCATGGGATCGCAAAGAGTCAGACACCCCTGGATGACTGAACAACACCACCAGTATTTCATCATACCACGTTTTGTTAATCTGTTCATAAGTTGTTGGACATTTGGGCTGTTTCTGCCTTAAATATTGCTGCTATAAACGTGTACAAGCTTGCAATTTCTTAACGGTTAATGATGAGAATCTTTTCATTTACTTATTTGCTATCCACATCTCTTTGGTTAAAGTCTTTGCAAATATTTTTTCCACCTCCTTTTAACTTTTTGTTTTGAAATAATTTGAGATTTACATAAAAGGTGCCAAAATAGCAGAGAATTTCTGTATACCTGTCACTCATATTCTACTGTTTACACCTTTCAGAACCATGGTATATTTCACAAAACTAAGAAGTTAATGTTGGAAAAATACTGGTCACTAAAACTATGAACTTTGTTTTGCATTTTACCAATTTTTCCACTAATGTCTTTTTTTTTGTTCAGGATCCAACCTAGATACCATATTGCGTTTATCATTTTGAAAAGTTACATTTTTCCTGAAGTTGTGAGACTTCTACATTCTGGATACAATTCTTTATCAGATTGAATGCCACTTTGTACCTTTGCAAATAATTTTTATTTGTAGCGAAATCATTACTTATTTTACTGTTTTGGCTAAGTGCAAATCTGTATATTTTTAGATGCTGATTTAATTTATGTGATACTAGAGTTCTGTAGTTTCCCCAGTTATATTATGAATGGATATGTTCTAGAAATTGTGAGAAAATATTTCTTCCAGATTCCACCATAGATAGTTCTGTAGATATGTTCTAGGGAGAATATTTTCATAGTGCTGAAATGCTTCCTGTGTAATGTGAATCATTTTTCTGACAAACATGGGGAAAGGCCCTTTACAGCACCAGGGTGTGGCAACACAGAAAGGTCAGGGGATCTGGCCCAGGGACTTTGTACTTTGAAGCAGGCATTTTTTTGTTTGTTTGTTTTAGTTTAGTTTCTTCCTTTTATAGTGAACCTCACTGCAGAAATATTTCTAAGTTATAGGTAAAACAGATATTGGTAAACATTCACTACTCCTGTGAGTCCTTATAATATAAATTAATTAATTCAACACATGTTTATCAGGAGTCTGTTGTGTACCACTCACTGTCTTAGGCTTTAATAAGGATGCACCTGTGAACAGCTGAGCCCTGCGTGTTTGGTACACAGAGCTCCAGCGCTTGTGAAGGGAATCATGCAAACCAGAGACTATACAGTAAGTCGGGTGTTGGTAAGTATCACAGGAAAAGCTTAAGGTGGTTAAGGCCACATTTGGAAGGCTTCACTGATAATGACGTGGTATTTGAACAGGGCCTGCCTTGTGGGGAAGGGAGGGGAAATGTCATACTGCCTCATGTGACGTGAAAGTTGCTCTGTTGTGTCCAACTCTGGGCTTCCCTTTCATGGTCTGTGGCCCACCAGGCTCCCCTATCCATGGAAGTCTCTAGGCAAGAGTACTGGAGTGGGTTGCCATGCCCTGCTCCATGGGAGAGGCTGCCTAGTGGGGGTTCTTGGCTGGTGACGGGGGAGGCTTCAGGGCAGGAGCAGTGAGGTAGTGACTTGTGGAAGGTGTTGACATCAGAGATTGGTGGGGAGCCCTGATTGCATAGGGAGTTTGGATTTAATCTGGGTGTGTTGGGGGCTGTTCCGAGGCTTTGGGTAGAGGTGTGGTGAGGTCACTGTGTGTGCTGGGTGGAGGATGGACAGTGGTGGGGAGAGGATGGAATCAGGGAGGCTAGTCTGGGGCTCGTGCTGTCAGCTCATTGTGGGAGCAAGTGGTGGGAGGGAGCAATGAGCTCATGTCTGTTGTATACAATGAAAGAGAGCAGACAAGAGGTGTTCCATTTGAGTGGACAGAAAGGAGACTCATGTATGACTTTAGAGTTTATGGAAGGATGGAGGTGATAGTTATTGGAGAAAAGGACTTTGGGAAGATCAAGTTTGATGAAAAAGAGGAGCGATCAGGAACTCAGTTTTAGAACGAGGAGAGTTTGGAATGCCCTTATGTGATCCAAAGAATTGTTGTCATGTATACACTTGCTGTATTTAAAATGGATAACCAACAAGGATCTATTGTGTAGCACAGGGAATACTGCTCAATGTTATGTAACAAGCTACTTGGGAAAAGAATTTGAAAAAGAATAGATGCATGTATGTCTATAACTGAGTCACTCTGCAGTCCCCCTGAAACTTAACACAAGATTGTGAATCTACTACACGCCAATATAAAGTAAAAAGTTGAAAAAAAAAAGTTATTTATCATCATTAAGTAGTTTGGAGTTCACTGGGCTGGAGATTTGAAGCGCTGGTGCTCTTGAACTCACACCTGACACCTCTTTATCATCAGAAATTCATCTCTTAGTGACTGACATGAGTGCCCCCCATGCTGTGGGTAGGGTGGGGGTTAGGGGGGAAGTGTGCTTAATAAATATTTGTTGAATAGATTGGAAATGCAAATTTCCATACTGCTTTCTCTAGTGATATATATTACTGTAATAACAGTTTCTGGGATTTGAAGTCTGTATTATTTTCTTTCAAATGAACATGAGCATAATACAGTGTAATTCTGTCAAGTTGTGAGGAAGTTTGATGGCTCTTCCTATGCAGTGAGTAGCATTAATTAGAAAGGAGACCATGCAGCTGAGCTAGGGGTGTCCATGCTGCCCATCACGACCTCCGTTCCTGACCAGTGTCCATGGTAACATCCTCAGCTTCAGCTTCTCGTCCCTGATGGCCATTGGTTTCCAATCTCAGACTATGGAAGAAGCTAAATGTATATGCATTTGGGGTCATTTGCAATTGGAAAAAGTGAGGGTTTTGGTAGTATCTGTTTTGACTCTGTTCCATTTGAATATTTTATTTCATGTGCTTTTGAAACTTGCTTTGGCTTAACTTTGCTGGATTTAAGAAACTTACTATATTAGTCAGCCCAGGCTGCCGTACCAAGATAATATAGACTGTGGCTTAGACAACAGCAATTCATTTTCTCATAGTTCTGGAGGCTAAAACTTTAACATCAAGGATCTGGCTGACTCGCTTTCTGGTGAGGGCTGCCTTCTTGTCCTCACAAGGACTTTTCTCTATGTGAATGTAGGGGTGGGGGGAAGAGGGGGAGAGAGAGAGAAAGCAGTGGTATGGCTCCCTCATTGATAAGCACATCTATACCATTGGACCAGCATTCCACCCTGGTTACCTCCTGAAGGCCCATCGCCAGATACCATCACACCGGGAGTCAGGGCTTCATCACATCAGTTCATAATACTCACCGTGGCTGCATCTCTCAATACCGGAGTTAGGAGTTATTTTGCATTTCCTTTGTCTGTGGGGGAAAAAGACAAAACAAAACCCACACTCTTTAAAGGTATTTATACCTGAGGCATTATTCTAGGAAAGGAGATTGAATTTGTGAAAAGCAAATGCAAAAATAATTCAAAGATCTAAGTTTACTGGGAAGGATATTTTAAATTTCTGAAATGCTCAGATCCTAGAGTATTTAAATACATGCAACTCTTTATCTATAAGCACAAAGAGCAACAATAATAATTTAAAAAAATGCTTTCTATCCTTTTGGAATTGACTTAGTAAATTAAGAAATTGTTCATTTGTAACTTATGTTCAACTAATGTACTGGGGCTCTTAAATTCTTAAGTAGGATAAATGTGCCCGCACACAGATTTAATTGCATTATTAAGTTGCTTAGCATTTTCATGGTATAATCGACTTTAGCCCAGACTGAATTACTAATTAATGGAACCTGAGTGAATATAGTTTAATTTTACTGTATAATGTAGCTCATTACATCAACCAAAAACATCAACCACAAACTTTCCAAGGGAGGTGCTGGAATGAGAAGTTTCTCCATGGAGATTTTTACCTGGGTACCTGTTTAATCCCACCCTGGCACTGCTGAAAGGACCTGTGACCAGGGATGGATGGAGATCTATACTCACATACATATATAGAATGTGTCTGTACCACAGAACACCTAAAAGCTAGAGAGTATTCCCTTCTTTTTGATGAAAAATGGTAAGTGTAAAGTTCATAGTTTCATGTTTCCATGTTATCCAGAGTAAGTTACAAAGACAGTGATACATGTAGTTTCGATACAGTTTTTACTGCTGCATTGAATAAAATTTTATCTCTCATCAGCTTTTGAAACATAGATACCTTTAGGATGTGGCCAACCTTTGTCGTTAAAATTCTACTCAGTTCAAGTCTTGAGTTGGGTAAGGACTCTAGGATGCCAATGAGAGTAAAGTGACTCACTCCCCTTGGGGTGGTTAGTTACCTTAATATGTGACAAATAGATGCATATGAAGGAATAGAATTTTTCTTTTGAGGAGAATTTTCCCTCCCAGCTTTGTTGTTGTTGGTTTAATGATGAAGATAAGGGAATTTAGAATTGATATTTTGAGTTTGGCTGATTGGAAGGGTTAGGGAAAAGCAGTGTAATAATCTTTCTTTTCTTAAAAAAATTGGCCCTGTCAGGTGTCAGTTGTGGAGGGTGGGGTCTTCGTCCTGTCCTGCGGTATCTTGCACTGTGGCGCACGGACTCTCTAGTTGTGGCACGCGGACTCATGAGTTGCACTGCGTGGGCTTAGTTGTCCCAAGGCACATGGGCTCTTAGTTCCTCGACCAGGAATCGAACCCATGTCCCATGCATTGCAAGGTAGATTCTTAACCACTGAATCACCAGGGAAGTGTCATAATCATAAGCTGTATCTTTATCTCTTTGTTACTGTTCTCTGAGACCATCTGAATCAAAAATAACTGGACCAGGATACCAGTCACCTAATCCTAGATTAGAGTGAGTCCATATATGTTGAAAGGACAGCATCTTTACTACTACCCGAAGTGGATTTCCAGACAGGCATGAGCTGAAACAGGTGTGGCAGTGGAACGCTGTCGGTTTCCAGGGAATAGAGTCTCCTGTGGTTCTGGTGCATCTGGCTGGGCTGCATTTTTGGTGAATGTATTACAAGTCATAACTGTAAAATTCTGGGAGGCACACACTTGCGCCTCCAGGCACTCTGCACATGCCGGGTGCACAGAACACATCTGGGTGCGTGGCACTGTTCTGCCAGGTGCACTGGGGTACGCAGATGAACAGGACGTGGTACAGGAGCTCAGGGCCCAAGGAGGGCGGTGCCCAGAGGGGAGAGGCCGTGTGACGGTGTGGAGGTGCCGTGAAGAGGGGGCCTGGGCCAAAAGAGAAGGAGCTTTAATTAGCAGGTGTCCCATCACAGACTCAGGGGTGTTTCTATCGAAAGATGGTGTCCTCTTCTATGTTTACTTCAAAATCATTTCAGAGTATAATTTGGTAGTACTTAGGGCTTTGATAAGAGGATCTTGCCAAATGTAGAGCACATATTTAGGGCATAGAAACACGAAAGATTCTAAGGTGTCTTGAGCAGTGTTCCTTGTATTGTCATACACACCCAACATAATACAGAGCACTTGTCATTTTTTCCTTACAGGCTATTTAGGTAATTTAAAATCCACAATTATAATTATTGGAAGATATTAAGCTCAAATGGGCTTCCTAGGTGGTGCAGCAGTAAAGAATCTGCCTGCCAATGCAGGAAATGAGGTTTTGATCCCTGGATTGGGAAGATCTGGAGAAGGCAAATGGCAACCCACTCCAGTATTCTTGCCTGGAGAATTCCGTGGACAGAGGAGCCTGGCAGGCTGCAGTCTGTGGGGTCACAAAGAATCAGACATGAGTAAGCATACACTCACATTAAGCTCAAAATTATTTTCAAGTTATCTTTTGTTAATTGAGATTTGCTGAAAGATTTTCCTTTGTTCAGTATTAGCAAGTGGACAGTGAACAAAGCAGGCAGATTTTGGTCAGGCATAAACAACTTGGTATCCTGTTGATTACCTAGAAAATACCTAAGTGAGTATCTGTGTTAAAAATAGATTCCTTCGGGTTTTTTATTTTGTCACACCAGGGGTGGAGGAGTCATTAAACAGGAAGAATGAAATCCAGTAAACAGGAATTGCGTGCAGAGAGGCAGGTTTTTGAAAGGGAAATGGATACCCATGCTCTGAGAATTTCAATGGAATGTTTCACGATTATGAGGATATTTTTGAGAATGTTAGATTTGATGGTGTCTGGTGGGGCCTTTTCTTTCCTCACAGCTATGATGATAAATGATCTTTGCTAGGATTGCATGTTGCAGATTGGAAGTTTGAAAGTTAATTCAGTTGGATTTTCACGGATGAATCTGTGGTGGTGTTTAGCCATGTTTTCAACACTTTATACTGCAAGGAGATATTTCTTCATTTTAGGTGGAGGCAGTTTTGGTATCATTTAGAATGATTAGTATACTTTCATAGAGTTAGGTACTTTATGTTTATATATATATATGTATAAATATATATATATATTTTCAATATATATATATATTTTCAATATATATATATATATTGAAGAAAGTTGGGAAAATGCCAGCTAGTATTTAAGATGCACTCCCATCCTCCTGGAAATCCCAGCAGGTAAATAGCATGCAAACCTACCTGGGTTTACCTTTCTCTTTTAAAACACTTGTTATTTGGAAGCTATATATGAACTTCAGTGACACTACTAGTTCTCAAAATACTTGGGGGGTATTTCTTTTGTAATTGCCAAATGTTGTGCGATCAGCGGTGTTGGGGGATTCGGGATTGGCTGTGGGCTGAGTCAGAACTGAATGGCCCAGGGGTGTTGTGAGGTAGGCTTCTCATTGCAGGGGGTGGGGGTGGTGATGTGAGGCCCTTCTCTGTGCTGATTCTCTAGTAGATGAGGAGAAAATGAAATCAAGGCCAGCCTGGTACTTAGCAGATGGGGCTGGGAGGAGAAAATATAACATGGATGATGCCAATATAGCATCTAATGGGGACTTCCCTTGTGGTCCAGTGGGTGAGACTCTGTGCTCACAATGCAGAGGGACTGGGCCGGAGAGCTAGATCCTACATGCTGTAACTAAGACTTAACACAGCCAAAATAAATAAATGAACAGTAAATAGAAAAAAGAAAGATAATTCTTTTCTTAAAAAAAAAAAAAGTCTAATGGAAGATCTTATAAGCAGTATTATTGCTGGCTCGATTTTGTACCTCATATTTTTTTTAAAAATTAAGATGCAAACATCCTGATCTAAAACAATGTAGGTAAGATTAAGTCTCCCTCCTAGGTATCACCATCTCAAAGTCTCTAATAATTTTTTATGTACTTAGAAAAAAGGTATATGATCCCACAGCACATTCTGATTAAAAAAATTAAGCAAGTGAAGGCATCCTGTACACAGTTCTTGCCTCTCTAACTAACATTTCTGTGGATGACCCTGAGGCCAGCCTCCTCCTGCTTAGGGGACATGCTGGTGTCTGTACATCCTCAGTTATATCCGTAGTCCTGCTGGGGTGGACATTCATGGTGTTGCCAGTTCCCACATGCCCTTATAAATAAGGCTGTGGTGAGCATCACTATATCTGTGTGTGTATGTGGTTGTGGATGCTTTTTTCAGAAGACACATTAGATTGGATTCCTGGTAGTGCTTTACTGAGTCCAAGTATATGTTAGTTAACATTTTGATAGATATTGCCAAATGGCTCCTTGAAAAAGTTGCACCAATTTGTATTTCCACTACAGTGTATAAAAATCCATGCCAACAAAGGATTTCCATGAAACGTTTCCAAGTTTGCCAGTCTGAGAAGTGAAAAATTGTATTTCAGGGTTCAGATAACATTTCTTTAATTTTATGAAGTTGAACTTTTTTTCATAGGTTTACAGGTTAGTACTGAAGTGTAATTTTAACCAGTTTTACCCGTATGTCAATAATAAATGCTTCCTTCTAAGTGAAGCAGGCTCAACGAACGGTGGGATTCTGAAAGCCCAGAGCCACATAGGAGAAATGCTAACATAAAATAACATTATAGCGTCACATATTAATAACATAACAGTATGACAGAAGTGCGTGTACCAGTGTTGTTTGGGGATATTATGTGCAGAATGGAAGACAGAAGGAATTTCCTATAACCTTCTGAATATATGTGACCAAACATTTTTCTACATTGTATATACATCTTAGATTATAGGACTAGCAATTATAGTCTTTAAAGCAAAAAATGTTGTCTAGAACAATTGAAATATATGACTTAATTTGAATAATTTTCTTTTTGAAAAGCAAAAGGATATGCCTTAATGCCCTTCAGGACATTGAAATTTAGGATAATATCTTTTGTTCTTTCCTTTTTATTATAATCAGAAATTAATGGATTTATAGCTTTTACAAAATGAGGAACATTTTCCTCATATGTAGTGAATGATTTCTAACAAAACCCACCAGCCATTTATTTGCAATATTTGAAACTACATTGTAGCATGGAAAAATCCTGTTGGTGCATTGGCAAATGGATGGACCCAGATGATCAAATACTTCATTTCTGCCTCTGTATTTCATGAGGCAGCGTCACACAGCAGCTGTTGTGGAGGACGGGTTGATTTACCAGAATACTTCATGGTGTATACAAAAAAAGAAAAGAGAAAGAAAAATAGCATGAAACCCATTTGGCAATAAAAGGGTAAACCAAGCGAGTTTGTTGCTAATATTGACAAAAAGATCACTTTGGAAAACAGAAGAGTTCTTCAAATGAGCCCCCCTCCCTCCCTCTGGTTTTTAGTGTCTTAGTGTTTTAAATTACAGAAAACAATGGTTACTTTCTTAAAGATCTTCTAGCTTATGATAGCAAACATTTATTGAATTCTTCCCATGTAAAACATGTCACCTGCATTATATAAAGGACGCTTTATGGGAAGAGGGTTTGGAAGAGCAGTGACATGTCAAGGCTGGTGTAGACCGTGGGTGGTAGGGCTGGTATTGGAATCCAGGGTCTCTGGTTCTAGTACTTTCACCCTCAAGCACTGTGTTAGGCTGTATCCAAGTTAGTCATCATGGGGAGTGTCTGTGATTTGTGAAATTAGAATGAAAACCTATTTATTTTAAAACATTAAAAAATTTTCCTAGAGTGCTTTGAAGGGTTAAGAAGAAACTTGTTCTTTCTGTAATAAATACCCATTTCTTCTAATGTAGTTAGTCAAAAGTACTGGTGTTTGTGCTACTCTTGGTTCAGATCTTAATTTTCCCTCGTTTGGGCCCAAAGATTATGTGAAAAGTAAAAGTATTAGTTGCTCAGTTGTGTCTTACTCTTTGCGACTCCATGGGCTGTATCCCGCCAGACTCCTCTGTCCATAGGATTCTCAGACAAAAATATTGGAATGGGTAGCCATTTCCTTCCCCAGAGGGTCTTCCCAACCCAGGGATTGAACTGGGGTCTCCTACATAATCTTACATTAAATGGAAGGCCATTAAGTGAGAGAGACATAAAAATATATGTTTTGGAATGTCTTGTTTTTCCATCTTATGATGTATTCATGCAGAATATATTTTCTGGCACAGACCATTCCACTGAGCCCATGACTAGTTGATTAATAAAAGGAGGATTTGCAAGAACCATACAATAATAGTGGTTTATCTTGACTGAGAGCTTGGATCAAAGTTTATAAATTTTTTACAGTTGCAGGGATATAATGCGTAAGAGCATCAAATTTCACGTGATTATTTTAAAGTTGATATTTTATAGGGAGTAAGTTATATGGAGATGTTATTTCTGACTTTTTTGGGGGGATGGGTAGGGTGCTCTCGGGGAGAAGTATTTTCTCGGATTCTGAACAAACACCTCTCTTTTTGACAGACCATGTTGTTGCCATGGAGAACTTTAGACACTGTAAACTCAGCCTCCAGTTCTAGATGAGAATGTGCCCTTGGGTTGTGTGTGGGAGCTCTGAGAGCAGATGCAGTCCTGATGTGTAGAATCTGTTGAACGAAGTTATTCTTCGTAGCCAGAAGCCTATAGGTCTCTTTTGCAGTCCCCTTTCTTTAGAATTCTTCTTTTCCTTTGCATACTGTATGTGTGACAAAGAAACGGGAAAAGCATAGAGGAAGACCTTTTCCTCTTTTTGTCTCACCTTCCCTCCTCTCAGCAGAGGACCAGACACTCTTGAGAACTTGGGACATGTCCTTGAGTCCACATGTTGATTCTTCACTGCTGAGCCATCTGGGATGCCCCCCAAAGAGGGTGTTGTGATCAAATTATCTTTTTGGATTTGAATTAAACTTGGATTAAACAAGTGTATTCCTTGCAGCATTTTTGAAGCCCCTGGTTTTCAAGTCTATATTTTGCCTCTCTACTGTGGGAGTGGGTGGAGTGTGTGTTCCCTAAACTTCCATGCCTAGCTCTCTCTTTGTGCAGCATTGTGGAACACACTCTGGAAAGTAGTGTACTCAATACAACTATGGACAGCAGCAGAAGGGAAAAAGAGCTGGAATACCTACCCATTGAGGAAGGAGCAAAGTTGGCTCTTAAAACTATATTGTGGACATTTAAAAAAATAGCAAATTTAGTTAAAATTTCAGCTGCAGTTTTTCTTCTTCCTTCTCCCTGCATCTATTCTTCTTTTTTTTAAAAAAATGAGACTGTTTTATGTAAATGATGGAAAAGAACTAGAGAATTATGTTTTTCCCCTAAATAGGTAATTTCTACGTGTATTGGTAATATGAGTGCTTAAAAGTTGCCTAAAGTATTAAGTGTTAGACTGTCCGGTTTGTGGAAACACTTGATAGAACAGAGTTGTTTAGGGTCAGGTAGGTTTTCCCCTTGTTTGCTTGAGAGCCAAAATAATCAGAAGTTCATAGGAGACTGTTGTCACACAGAGATGTGCCTTAGAACACAATTTTAAAAGTCCGTAAAATGTTGTGGTATTAGTATTACTCTGAAAGTAGTTGGGACAGGTATTAACTGGGTCTAGAAAATTCCCTCTGTAACCCTGGTTTTTTTACTTAGAATATCTTATTTATTTTTGCCCTGAATTTTGCACATCCTAGGAGCAGGCTCATCAAGTAGTATTACTTTTTTACTGTCATTTATTATCATTAGTTATATTGTTACTGTTAGTAGTAATATTAATGTATCCTGTGTTCATAGGAGTTATACTCTGTATAGTTATAGAGAACACTGACTTAGCTAATACTAAACCGTTGCTGCTGGCAAATACTCAGCTAGGTTTCTGCAAGCCTCTGGTCACATTTTCATCAACTGCTCAATGTATAATTTTGTTTCATCTGTGTTTCTGTTTAAAGACACGTTACTCAATATAAATTTGTGGCTTCACTGATGTTGAACTTCGGGGCAGCAGCACTGTAACCTATACCTGAGCAAAACTCACCTAACATGTGTTTTCTCCCTGAGGCTTGTCACAGCTTTCTTGCACTTGGGATCGATCATTAGACAGCACTTCAGCATAGTGCTTGGGGGCCTGTAAGCTGTGAAATGACCAAAGGGAGGGGCACAAAAAATTAAAACCCATAAACGCAAAATATATGCTGTCAAGGACCTTTGTGTACAGTGTGGGAGCTGCAGCAAGGAGGTGGCAAGCGCTGCCCCTTTCCCACCCAGCTGGGACCCTGCACAGAGGGTGACTCATTTTTACTGCTCTGCACACATCCCTGAATGACTGTGAAAGGACTTTGAGTGTCCAATCTGGGGTTACATTTTAAGTTTTTTTTGGCTACACTGTGTGGCATCTAGGGTCTTAGTTCCCTCCCCAAGGGATCCTGCAGTGGAAGCATGGAGTCTTTTTCTTTTTTTTCCCAATGAGTTCTTTCATTTCAGGCTTGCTTTAAAAAAAAAAAAATTGTTTGCTTATTTTTGGCAGCGCTGGATCTTCCTTGCTTTGTGCAGGCTTTCTCTAGTTGCAGGAAGCTGGGGCTCTTCTTTCTTGCAATGAGAGGGCTTCTCATTGTGGTGGCTTCTCCGGTGGAGCACAGGCTCAGTAGTTATGGTGCATGGGCTTAGTTGTTCTGTGACATGTGGGATCTTCCCAGGTGAGGGATCGAACTGGTGTGCTTTGCATTGGCAGGCGAGTTTTTCACTGTTGCGCCATCAGGGAAACCTGAAAGTGTGATATCTTAATCACTGGACCACCAGGGATGTCCCTAATTTGGGGTTACAGGTAAAGTTACTGAGCAGGCACCTTTACACATGTCGACTCCGCTGTAATGAGGGTCGTGTATGCGTGGGTTGGTTTGGGATCCTTTGCTGACCTGGGAACTCAGGGTCTGGTCGGCCTGGCCGCTGTCCAGCTGACTGCCCGTCCCTTCCTTCCCGCCTTTCAAGCTGTTGTCCCAGCCTCAGTGTGAGGTTTGTGCTGATGCTGCTGCTCTGGTAAGCAAGGAAAACAGGGTGTGATGGAGCAAGGGAACCTGAGCAGGACCTAGAACTAGCGCTTGGCCTTGCTCCTCGTTTGGCCAACACTTGGAGGATACATCAGAGGTCTATACTGTGCTTTCCTGTTCCCTGTACTTTGGGTGTGAGGGTACTTTATGAAGGAGTTGTAAGTACTGCTTCCAAAGGTCGACCACACCATGGAAGCTTCAGACCTCCCACAGTTCTATTATGTGGCTGTTTGGCTATGGCCCTATGATTGTTTGGGCTTCCCTGGTGGCTCAGAGGGTAAGTAAAGAATCTGCTGGCAATGCAGGAGACCTGGGTTCAATCCCTGGGTCAGGAAGATCCCCTGGAGAAGAGAATGGCTCCCCACTCCAGTATTCTTGCCTGGAGAATTTCATGAACAGAGGAGCCTGGCTGCAGTCCAAGGGGTTGCAAAGAGTAGGAAATGACTGAGTGACTAACTCTGCGCTTGTTCACATGCGTGCCTGTGTGCTCAGTCACTTCGGTCGTGTCTGACTCTTTGTGACCCTGTGGACTATAGGCTGCCAGGCTTCTCTGTCTGTGAGATTCTCTAGGCAAGAATACTAGAGAGGGTTGCCATGCCCTCCTCCAGAGGATGTTTCCAACCCAGATATCAAACTTGAGTCTCCTGCATCACTAGCAGATTCTTACCCACTGAGCCATCTAGGAAGCCCCAGCAGTTGCTCACAGCTGCAGTCAAAGATACTCTCTTATCTATACTAACTTGTTCAGTTCAGTGCTGGTCATTTGATTGGATGTGAGATGGAAAAGATGATTTGAACGCAGTCAAATGATCATTTTGAACAGAAAACATGTTAACTGATGATTGAGAATTTTTTTTTTCTTTTTTGGTTGAGATTTTCATATTGATTTACTGTGGAAATATTTTCAAGAAAATCAAAGGACATTTTAGGTACCTGTTACGCATAAAGTTTAGTGCTAGATGGTGGAGGATGAATCTGAATAAATAAGAATGGCTATTTGCTGGTTTTTAGGGGTTCACAGTCCAATACAGGATCAAAAGTATTGGAAAAAAAGCCAAAACAAGCCCCAGGAACTTCCCTGTGGTTAAGAATCTGCCTGCCAATGAAGAGGACACGGTTTTGATCCTGTGCTCTGCAACAAGAGAAGCCACTTCAATAAGCTGGAGAATAGCCCCCACTCGCTGCAACTTTGGGAAAGCTTGTGCACAGCAGCAGAGGCCTAGCACAGCTGAAAATAAGTAAATAAAATTTTTTTTTAAAGATCCCTGGTTGCGGAACTAAGGTCCCACAGGAGCGGCTAAGCCTGTGCGTTACATCTGCTAAGCCCCTGTGCTCCGGAGTCTGGGTGCCACGATTAGAGAATGCCGCAGCTAGAGCCTCTGTCCTGCGATGGAAGATCCTGCATGACGAAATGAAGATCACTTGTGCTACAGCTAAGAGCCAACACAGACAAATAAATAAATAACAAAACCCACAAAAGCCCACAAAACCCCATCACAGAAAAAAAAAAGCCCCAAAGTGCTGTGGGCTTTGGGAAAGAAAGTGTTTTGACTAGAGAGTGAGCTGCTTGGAGAAGGAGTAGTGAGAGGTAGGTAAAGATCAGTTATTACTCTGTACTACGACTTTGAGTAAGAGGGTCTGTGTGTGCATGTGTGTGTGATGTCTCTGTTTAAGCTCGGGTGTCATCAAAGGTCTGAAGGTTTTGTGTTTCAGAGATTTAACAGTTGTGTGAAATTGACTAGGACGAAAAGACTATCGTGGGAAACAAATTTTTAACCCCCCAGGGACGGAAGAGGTGGTGTTGAGGGTGAAGAATCACCAGATTTTGATCCCTGGAAGTGGTTAAGATGAAAGGAGAGAGTAAGTGGTTTAAGCTCATAGGTCTTTGAGATGATGAATGTTTCTACTCTGCAGATCATTCCCAAACTAGAATCCAAAATCAAAGAATCAGACGTTGGGTGTCCACAGCCTGAACCTATGAAGTTCTTTTGCATCGTGGTAGTTTTCTTAGCTGTGACGTGAAGTAATTTTTGGATAGCTCTGTCTACATGAATATAGTTTTTTCAAAAGTAAACTTTCATCCTGGAATATTTTTAGTTTATAGAAGAATTGCAAAGATAGTATAGGAAGTCCTTGAGTGTGCCTCACTGGGTTTCTCCTGTTGCCACGTCTTTTATTACCGTGATTCATCCCTGAGAACTAAGGCACCAACTCGCGTGCATCGCTGTTAACGCTCCACCTGATTTCTCACAAACGGGCCTTCTGTTCCAGGAGCAACCAGGACGTCAGACTTGGTGCGTTTCTCACTCTTTCCTTGTTCCCCCTGACTTTGATTGCTTCAGGCCTAATGGTCAATTGTTTTGTAGAATGTCCCTCAGTTGGATTTGTCTGGTGTTTTTCTCGTGACTAGAGTGTGGATGTGAAGTTCTGGGAGGAAGACCGTGCTGCTGGATCATATGGTATCGAGGCTGCATCCTGTCCACATGAATGATCACAGTCGGTGCTGCCTTGATTACCTAATTGATTTAGATGTAGAATTTTGGAATAAGATTGACCCTTGCTATCTTCTCGTTCATTTGACTGTGTGTTACAAACATCTGGGGAGACTTAAAAGCTACTCTTGGTCCCACCCTAGGGCTTCTGATGTAATTAATTTGGAGTGTGGCCTTGGCGCCTGACTTTGAAAGTTTTCCCGGGTGATTCTAATGCTAGTCAAGTTTGAGACCCACTATTACAATTCTTCCTTCTGTGAACAAGATGCAGCAAGACCCAGATTTACCAGGTCATTTCTTCGTTGAGGATCCCAAATTATGAATGAAATTGGTGCATTTAAAGTGAAAGAAAGTGTAGTCGCTCAGTTGTGTCCAGCTCTTTGCGACCCCATGGATTGTAACCCGCCAGGCTCCTCTGTCCCTGGGATTCTCCAGGCAAGAATACTGGGGTGGATTGCCATTCCCTTCTTTAGGGGATCTTCCCAACCCAGGGTTTGAACCCGAGTCTCCTGCATTGCAGGCAAATTCTTTACCATCTGAGCCACCAGGGAAGCATTTAGCATCAGTCTTAAAGTAGACGTCCACAATGGTGGCTCTAATTATTTAGAAGCTAATTAAAGATAGTAAGTCTCATTTCTTTCAGCTGAATTCGCCATGGTTTTTCTAAAGTGAGAACTTTTAATATGAGTGCGAGGGTGCCTAGATTTTCTCTGGCACGTGTAACATTTCCTTTCCTGCCCTTGCATTTTTTTAAAAAATACTTACTGATGTCGAATCTTTGCTTTTTTTTTTTTTAATGTCCATACTTTGAAAGTTATTTATGTAATTCTTGTAAGCTGTTCAAGGAAGGGTACTGTGCAAATTTGTAGAGGATGTTTTAAATGAGACTTCACATTAGTTAACAGGTCTCAGTGGTTGGCATGGTGTATAGTAGATGCTTAGTATGTGTGTGTGTGTTTTAATGTTTAAACATGTCTCTGCCTCTAAGTCCATAATAATATAGTCAGTAAGGATCTTTGTCTTGGTTGGCTGGCTAGGTAATGAGTCTGTATTCAGTAAGTTGATTAGCTTCTTTAGGCTTTAGTTTCCTTATAAAGTAAGGAGTTGGATAGATTCTAGTATTTTATTTTTAATAATTATTTTGTTTTAAAAATATTATTATTTTTTGGGTGCACCAGCTCTTGGTTGCAGCACCCAGGATCTTCAGTCTTTGTTGTAGCATTTCCATATCTTCAGTTGCATGTGGGATCTAGTTCTCTAACCGGATATCAAACTTGGGTCTGTCTGCTCCATTGGGAGCGCAGAGTCTTAGCCACTTGACCAGCAGGAAAGTCCCAGATTCTAGTAATTTATGACTCTGTAGCCATAAACACATGATGGTATAATTGTTAGCAAATGACAGTTCATCTGGAGGCTCGGAGGAGAGTTTGTCCCCGAAGAGTTAGAATTCTAAGAGAAGTCAGTGGGATTAGTCCCCCGGTGCAAGGGGCAGCAGCGGGATTTGGAAGGCACAGCAGCAGAGGTCCGTTCTCTCTCTGTACCATCTCCTTTTATCTGCACACCTATCTTTTGAAATCCTTTCACTCTCAGAGTTGTCTTTGTGCTTTGGAGAATGCACACGCCTAGTATCCTTGAACTCAGATTACAAGTTCTTATGTAATTGCTCATTCTACTTTTATTACCTTTGTTTCTTTCTTTCTTTTTCTTTGTTTCTAATTCAAATTGCCTCAGAAATAGGTGATAGCGTGTGGCATTTAAGAAAGATCTAGTGATTGACCTTTGGCCATGTTAGTGTACTTGATGATTTGTATGGTCAACTTTCCTGAGATAGTGACTGACTAAAGAGATTTTGGAATTTAGAGACCTTGGTTTAACCATTTGAAAAAGAAATTCCTTTGGAATCAAGAGACACAGAGGGAATTGAAGACTTGCTCATGACCTCAGATTTGATTCCAGATCTCAGTCAGATTCCTTTCTGTGTCACCACACTGATTCACAAGAATCCTGCTTTAGACCGAAAGGGTGGAGACGGATGTTCTGTTTTGATAGTAGTATATGAGGATAACACATGTGCCATAGTTACAATTCTCTTTGCCTAGGGAGCCAACCACTTGTTTAATCTATTATAAATATATGGCTTTTCAATAGCTTGCATATTAATTTAAAGCAATAATTTTTAGGGATGAAACATTCAGCAGTACTAAAAGAACTGATATTTGGAATTCAGATGTCCTGTAATTTCCGTAACACAACCACAGAAACTAACACAGGAAAACATTTAGCTGGTGTGGCTACAGTGATTTTTAATTTGGAAATAGAGGATGGTCTTAAACTGTAGTGGAGGCAGTGAGATTTTTAAGTTTTACAAAAGGGTAGATGAGTAGGAAAAAATTGAGAAGCTTGGCAATTAAAGCCAATATGGAATTCAAGCTGAGCAGTTTTAATTTTCCATTTTGATTGACAATCAGCCTCTTGCCCATTTTTTATTTCCTTTTCCTTGTTTTGACAAGATCTAAGAGGATTAGAAAATTAAATGTTGAGGTATTTTTTCTTCCCTTTGGCTTTGAACAAAGGTGGGAATATAATTCTATCTTGAGAAGAAAAATATTTAATGGAAAAAAGATAATAGACTTCTTTGTGAGATATTTCCAGGTATCGGAGCACAGGTGATGTTATCTGTTTCTCTAGTAGGGCTATAATTGGGCATTATTTTATTGTTCCCCAGCTAAGTTGACTCTCTCTTTAGAACGAATGAAACTCCTGTAATTAGTTTGAGCAGTATTGCAGAAGATGTTACTGTTCTCCAGTATGTCTTTTGATTCCTTCTCAAGGAATAAAAGCATACTCTTCTATGTTTTGGCACACCTGTGTTATTCAATTGGTAAATGCACCTTTATGCTTCAAGGTGGATTCATTTTTAAAAGTAAGAGCAAGATGATTAATTGGTCTTGAAAAACAATATATTTGTCATGTATCTTATTGTAAAGTGTAGATGAGCTAAATAGTTACTTTGAAAATGGTCACTTTCTAACTTCCTTGCTCAGAAACCTTTGAGAAAGATTGACTTAAAGACATTCACATTTTCCAGGCAATCAAAAATTTATGAAGTTGACTTCTTTTTTGTTTATAATTTCCTCTTTGCAGTTCTACTCAACTCTTCCTGAGATTCTAGCCTAAAATGAAGTTAACACCCCAATTCAGTTACTGGATTCAGTGGTGTCACACTTATTAACCTGCTGAGAATTACTGTCTTCTAAAGAATCTGCCTGCAGTGAGGGAGACCTGGGTTTGAAAGATCCCCTGGAGGAGGGAAAGGCTACCCACGCCAGTATTCTGGCCTGGAGAATTCCATGGACTGTATAGTCCATGGGGTCGCAAAGAGTTGGACATGACTGAGCGGCTTTCACTCCACAAAGCACTGTATAAATGCACAAGTAGGTAGAGTAATTGTGCTTGTTCTTAGGTTATCACTGCTTTGTATGAAGTTAGTGGAGTGTAGTCCAGCTGAAATGTTGATTGTGTTAATTGTAAATGCAGATTATAATTATTAATAATAAAGGGCAGGTAGACACAAGCAGGGCTTCCCTGGTTGCTCAGTGGTAAAGAATCCACCTGTGGGTTTGATCTCTGGGTTGGGAAGATTGCCTGGAGGAGGGCAGGGCAACTCGCTCCAGTATTCTTGCCTGGAGACTCCCATAGACAGAGGAGCCTGGTGGGCTAAAGTCCATGGCGTCTCAAAGAGTTGCACATGACTAAAATGACTGAGCACGCATGCACAAACACAGGCAGAAGATATCCTGAGCTTGAAATTTAGGCTTATATAGACTTTAAAAGAGACAGCAGGGAATCCTTGCTCAACCAGATGGGCTGGGTAGATGGCTTAAGGAGGCAATTCCATTTAATGTTCTGGGGAAGGAATATTTATAAACCTAATTAGAAGCATGAGATCTATCTTTATCACCCAAGATTCTGAATTAATGAAGCTTGGGAGAAAGGACTAAAATCTATTCTGCATGTTTTGTGCTGGAGACATTTAGCACAGTGGTTAAGGATGCTCAGTTCAGTCACTCAGTCATGTCTGACTCTTTGCGACCCCATGAACCTCAGCATGCCAGGCCTCCCTGTCCATCAAAAACTCCCGGAGTCCACCCAAACCCATGTCCATTGAGTCGGTGATGCCATCTAACCATCTTGTCCTCTGTTGTCCCCTTCTCCTCCCCCCCTCAATCTTTCCCAGCATCAGGGTCTTTTCAAATGAGTCAGCTTTTTGCATCAGGTGGCCAAAGTATGGGAGTTTCAGCTTCAACATCAGTCCTTCCAATGAACACCTAGGACTGATCTCCTTTAGGATGGACTGGTTGGATCTCCTTGCAGTGCAAGGGACTCTCAAGAGTCTTCTCCAACACCACAGTTCAAAAGCATCAATTCTTCTGTGCTTAGCTTTCTTTCCAATTCTCACAGCCATACATGACTACTGAAAAAAACCATAGCCTTGACTAGACGGACCTTTGTTGACAAAGTAATGTCTCTGCTTTTCAATATGCTGTCTAGGTTGGTCATAACTTGCCTTTCAAGGAGTAAGCGTCTTTTAATTTCATGGTTGCAGTCACCATCTGCAGTGATTTTGGAGCCCAGAAAAATAAAGTTTGACACTGTTTCCCCATCTATTTCCCATGAAGTGATGGGACCAGATGCCATGATCTTAGTTTTCTTAATGTTGAGCTTTAAGCCAACTTTTTCGCTCTCCTCTTTCACTTTCATCAAGATACTCTTTAGTTCTTCTTCACTTTCTGCCATAAAGGTGGTGTCATCTGCATATCTGAGGTTATTGATATTTCTCCCGGAAATCTTAATTCCAGCTGGTACTTCCTCCAGCCCAGTGTTTCTCATGATGTACTCTGTATATAAATCAGGATGCTAGATTGTCTCATTTACAAGCTGTGTGGTCTTCAGCAAATTATCTAAACTGTCTAAACTTTCTTATTTATGTAATAGGGGAGAATGAAGGAACTTGCCTCATAACACTTCTTTGAAGAGTGAAATGTTTCTTTTCAAACAGGTGGCTTTGATACTATTGAATGTAATAATTGAGTTTGGATGATTGTTACATTTTAGCTTGGGTAGAGGAGTAGGGTAGAGGAGAGATTATAAACAAATAATTAAAATTAATGGAATGCATCTTTGATTGATTAAAAGAGCATAGTTAGAATAGCTTAGAATAGGGTCTTGTACAAAATAAGGCTTCCCAGGTGGTGCAGTGGTAAAGAATTTGCCTACCAGTGCAGGAGACTCAAGAAACACAGGTTTGATCTCATGGGTTAGAAAGATCCCCTGGAGTAGCAAATGCCAACCTGCTCCAGTATTCTTGCCTGGAAAATAACATGGACAGAGTAGCCTGGCAGGCTGCAGTCCATGGGGATCGCAAAGAGTTGGATATGACTGAGCGCATCATACATATACACACACGCATATGCAGAGTGCTCAAATACATTGTTTTAATTAGTGATACACCTATTTTTTTTAAAAAAAATTTATTTGGCTGCATCAGGTCTTAGTTGCACCAAGTGGAATCTTGTTGCTTCCTATGGGAGCTTTTGTTGGGGTGCACAGACTCTCTAGCTGTGTCACATAGGCTCCAGTGCGGACTTGAGTAGTTGTAGCAGGGGGGTTTAGTTGTTCAAGGCATGTGAGATCTTAGTTCCCTAACCAGGGACTGAACCCACATCCCCTGCATTGTAAGGTGGATTCTTAACCACCGGACCACCGGGCAAATCCTGGTATACCTATTTCTTACTTAATTATAATGGTAAAATGACTATTATCCGTTTTTATAAATGAGAAGTTTGATAACTTGCTTCTTTGTAGGAAAGCCAAGATTGAAACCCAGGCTTTCAAATTCCCAAGTCAGGGTAATGTTACCATGCTTTCCTATGCTGTGTATCTGTTTTCCGAAAGGACTAACAAATTCTTATATACATTTACTCCAAAAATTTAGTGGGAGCTCACTGTAACCATTAAGATAAGGTGTCTTATGCCAACTTTTTCTGTTTAACTGTTTTATGGCATCTTTGGTTGTTTATGTTGCTATATTATAGCTATAAAACTGACTTACCATAAACAAAAACCATGATTTTTATACCTTATCTGGAAAAAAATTCTGCTCTCCAAATGCGATCCAGCAGCATGAGATTCTCAAGGAAAGCAGTGATTAGGTGCTTTTGACAAGGAACCCAGTTGGACGTAAGAAGCCTGTAATCCTTCAAGTGTTTCCTTTTCTCTGTTTTTCCCATACTCATCTTATTACCAGAATTCCTTGACTGGGGAACTGATTCTGCTTGTAAAAAATATAGATTCCTAGGCTTCCATCGTCAGTGATTTAGTACAGCTGGAGAGGGGCTCGGGCATGTGTGTTATTTAAGAAGGTTTCCCACTTGGCATGCAGCTTGGTTCATTGGCTGTCTGCTGTGTCTTGCCCGTCAGAATTCTTGTGTTGTCCATTCAAGGTGAGGGAAAGGCATCATCACAAGGGACTGGATGGTCTGTAAATGTCTGGAGACTCTGCTGAGGTTAGGGCAGCAGCTCTGCCTTTGTTTGTAGTCGGAATCCTCCCCACCCCCATCCCCAACGACAGCTGCTGTTGAGCCTGAAGGAAGTCAGGATGTAATAGCAAGAAGGCTAGCCTGGAGGGTGTTCCAGCGCAGGGTGGTGACCGAGCACCTGGGAGAGAGGGCATTCAAGTTTCTAGCTGTGACTGCGGATGCTCTGTTGCTGAATTATGTAGTCATTGTATTCTTCACTTTCCAGTTTGGGAATCATAAGCCCATTAAAGTGGTTTCCAGGGTTTCAGAGTACTGCCTTTGACTTGACTGTACCTGTTAGCCAAGCTGAATGAATGGCTTTTTGGAAGAACAGGTTTTACAAGGCTACTAATGTTGTTGCATTGGTATATATAATCTACTTGTGAAAAGCAGTTCTTCACTAAGTCCATTTTTTAGGATGGAGGGAAAACTCAAGAAATCACTTTAATTTCTATATTGTGATGGCTTTCCCTGCCCATTAAAATATTGACTTTCCCATTTTGAATTTTAAAAAGAACCCCACATATATCTACTTCTAGTGTTGCATTCTAAGAAAAGAAGCCTCTTTCTTGTGAGAATCCCTTAAGTGGTTGAAACCACTCCACCCGCCTTTTCCTTTCTTCTTGTGTCAGTGGGAGTGGTGAGAAGGTGAGATTGGGGGAGTTGAGGTGTGGAACAAGGCAGGGGCAGTGGCAGCAAAACAGAATGAAATCCTGTAGTAAAAATAGCATATGGTCCGTGTGGTCATTTCATTTGAAAAGTTGATTCTCCCCAGTAATTGTTCACCCAGTTGGTTTATCCAGCATTTCAGAATTGTACTGAAAGTGGATAATGTTTTCTTCTTAAAGAGGTATGTGTCAACTAGAAAGCCTTCATGAATTTTAGTCTTAAGAGTGTCTGTGTTGTGTTTTTGCCAAAAGTGGACAGAAGGAAAGTTCCTGTTTTTTCCTGGCTCTCTTCACTCCCCACCCAACAATACTTTGTAGGAGCTGCAATTCAAGGCTCTTTTCTCTCTCATTGTCCTTCTCTGGGAAAACATTGTTTCTTAGATGTAAATATAGACACAGATGCAGACACTATATTTGGACAAAGAGCAAAGGAAGACATATAACTGTCCCTTGTCTCTCTTTCTTATGCTTTGAATCTGGAAGGCCTTAAGACCACAACAGGTCCCTTGCATAATGAATGAACTCTGTTCCTAGAATGAGTTTGTATGTCCAACAAAATTAGCCTAGGTCCCACCTCCCACAATCAGCTATATAGTACTGTACTGTAATAGGTTTATAATACTTTTCACACAAATAATGTGCAAAAGACAAACAAAATACAGAAAACATTTTTAATCTTACAGTACAGTACCTTGATTAGTACAGTAGTATAGTACAATATCGCTGGAATACAGGAGCTGGCATTGAGTGAACGGGTAAGATGAGTTACTGACTGGAGGAGGGAGAGGAGGTGGGAGATGGGAGAGCTGAAGCGTCATCAGCAACGGGAGATGGAGGGCAAGCTGCAGTGTCACTCATGCCTGACATTGATGGCATAGGTTCTGGTTCCTAGCTGGGTTCAGTTCTGTGTATCCTGTTGAATGAACGATCCAGTGATGTCTGGTTTTTCTCGTCATTGATGACGCCGTAGCACTGATTTGCATTCTGAACAGCTGCTGCAGCCTTCACGCACCATTGTCCGTTCAGGTCCTGGGTCTCAAAATCTCATAGTGCCTCCTCAAATAACGAAAATCCCCTTGCCATTTCCTGCATCATGAATCTCTTCAGTTCTTCAGTTCTTGCTTCTTCCTCTTGTCTCTCTTGGTGCTGTCTCTGGGCCTCTAATTCCATCAGGTCTTGAGTAGTGAGCTCCTCATGTTGCACAGCAAGGAGTTCAGTGAAGTTGTCCTCGTGCACATCCAGCTTGAGATAAAGACACTGTACTGTTGTACTTTATACAGTGGTGTACAGTACGGTACACAAAAGCACAGCCGCTTGTAGAGGATGCATGCACGTGACAATGTACACCAGACACGGGAACTAACTTACGTGATTGGACATGTGAACGCATGTTCACATCTTTGAAAACTTGAAACTTGAAGGTTCCTGTGTAGGGACTTACTCGCATCTAGTGAGTCTCCATTCTTCCATTGCCACCTAAACCATCTTTATGGAAAGCGCTTAAAAGGTTATCAGAGGTGTCCAACAATTTCCTACCTAAATATATGTAGTTTTAGGTACAGGACCCCTGTCATTTACAGAGTTCCATATTGGATGTTTTGTGCAAATGTTCTCTTCTCTGTGGACAGGGAAATGTAAGTAAGTACCAATGGCAACCCTTGGTGTTAGCCAAAAACAAAACAAAACAAAACAAAACACAGATTACTAGTCATTCAGGCAAGCATCCAGAGTATCTTGAAAAGCACACAAAATTTAGTCTGAAGTTTGCTCATTTTGTATAATTTTAATTTCATTAAAAAGGATGAAATCTTACTAGCAGTATTTGCTAAATCGGACCTGGGATCTTGAAGGAACCAGAGTTTGTCATTGGCTACCTTGCTGGAAGGGTTAGTCTTACTGGGGCATTGTAGAGGCTGGTTAATCCTTTTTTTCCCCTTAAATTTGACACAGTGGCAATAGCCATATGATAGGCTATGTGGAAGTGCTTTCTGTAACTTATTAGATCTTCGTGGCAGCACTGTATAGTAGGTATTTTCAATTCACGTATGGTGAAGCTTCCACTGAGAGTTGTTAAGGAAGTCTCCCAGCATCTCAGAAATAAATAGCAAAGTCGAGACTGAACCTGGGTTCTAATGCCAAGGTACTTCCTCTTAATTGTTACCCTCTGCTGCCCCTGTCATTTGCAGTGTCTCCCTCATTTTTTTTCCTTATGGATCATGCAGCTGTTTACATTCTGCACCATCCTTCTTCCGTTTTACAAACGAGAATTCGTAAATTCAGATTCCACTATATGGCGAAGTGGCAGGACATCATATTATTGTCTTGGGGAAAATGTGTTGCCTGAATCTGTGTGGAGAATATTCTTTTGATTTTAGGACTTGTAATGGAGTCAGCCTTACAGAAATGTCCAAGAAACACACGCAGTGTTGTTCTTTTCTGAATTAATTAATGGCTTTGCTGGGTCTTCATTACTGTGTGGGGGCTACTCTTTGTGCCAGTGCAGGGGCTCTAGGAGAAGAGGCTTACTTGCTCCATGGCATGTGAGATCTTCCCAGCCCAGGCATCAAACCCATGTCCCTGCATTGGTGGGCTTCCCTGGTGGCTCAGACAGTAAAGAATCTGCCTGCAAATTGAACAGGAATCCAGGTGTTCAACCTGGATTGAACTAACCCAGGTTCAATCCCTGGGTTGACATGATTGCCTGGAGAAGGGAATGGCTACCCATGCCAATACTCTTGCCTGGAGAATTCCATGGACAGGGGAGCCTGGTGGGCTGCAGTCCAGGGGATCGCCAAGAGTTGGACACGACTGAGTGACTAACATACCTCTGCATTGGCAGGTGGGTTATTAACCACTGGACTACCAGGGAAGTCCACACAGTGTCCAAGTGTCTATTAAAAATGTTTCAGAGTCAGGTTTGACCACTGCAAGATTCTTCATGGATGTGTTTTCACAAATTAGATTTTCCAGTCTTAGAATTTTTAATGATCTGCTATTTAAAAAGGATGATGGGTGGGCCAAGGCTGAAACACTCATGTGTTTATCAACCCATTCATTGCTTTCTGTGGTTTATTTTGCTCTTTTGTTAGGTACTTTCTCATAGTTCTAATATTTTTGCTCCTTTTGAAAAAATTAACAGAAGATAACAATTCTACAACTAGAACTCTTCATTAGAAGTGTGGGGGTAATTTTAGTTGATGCGTGAACAATGGTGGTCTGATTGTGTAGCAGTGTCCTAGCCCAGATGGAAGCAGCTGCATCCTTTTTCTTAATTTAGGAGAAATGAATCCCATTGTTCTCAGATCTCCAGGTGGACACTCGTGGGAAAATGTAAGACAAGGATAACACAGGTAGTATTGATCTCCTTCTAGTCCAACTTATTATCGTAAATCTGCAGGGAAGGAGAATCCCTTTTAACTCTAAAATCTAAGTATGAAATGTGGCTTTGAACTCATAATAATTATACACTTACGTTATTTTTAGTTTAATGAGATTTTTTTCATGAAGAAACTGTCAACATTATGTTAATATTCTAGTTGGGCCGACTTTGAAGTATCAAGTAAACTGTGTGTGAATGACATGTCTCTCTATCATTTTAATATGTTATATATTTTATGACATGTACCTTTTATTGACTGATTCTTCCTTGTTATTCCCCATCAATTACTGATGGTCATGTATCTATATGAAATGTTCGCAGTGGCTAATATTTAGGCAAGTTTAATCCCGTTTCAAACTGGATGAAGAACATACCTTTTATCCTTATTTTACAGATGAGGAAAGTTGAGGAATTCACCAAGGTCACATGGCTGGTAATGGTAGAACCAAGCCTCAAACCCATCTCTTACTGATTTTTGAAAGCCCTGTCCAAAACAGAGGGATATCCCTGCAGTACTGGGGCTGTGGCCGAAAGGCATTTGTTGCCTTTATTCCAACAGCACAGACGTGAGGAAAGTCCGCTTCAGTTGACTGCAGTGCAGACCGTAGAGCTTAGACCACTGTGAGTGAGTGAAGTGAAAGTCGCTTAGTCGTGTCCTACTCTTTGTGACCCCATGGACTGTATGGTCCATGGAATTCTCCAGGCCAGAATACTAGAGTGGGAGGCTTTCTCTTCTCCAGGGGATCTTCCCAACCCAGGGATCACAGACACATGTGCATAGTCTTAATATGTATGCAGTTTACCTGTTGCTATACGTTAGAAGCTGTGTGGGTGAACATCTGCTGTTTTGCTTTAAAGCAGTGCCTTCAGAAGGAAGCCGACTTGGTTTAGTTGGATTGTAGTCTCTTTCTATACAATCCTGTAAATCGTCTTTTTCTCTTTCACAGTGAAGCTTTTTGAGTACAAGACAGGAATTCATATTCAAGTTGGTTTTACTTATCCATGTTGGCCTTTAAAAGGTGAAAATACTGCAACAGTTTCTTCAATAGTTTGTCCTGTGTTATATTTTTGTTGTTATTTAGTCTCTGAGTTGTGTCTGACTCTTTTGCAACCACATGGTCTGTACCCCACCAGCCTCCTCTCTCCATGGAATTTCCCAGGCAAGAATACTGGAGTGGGTTGCCATTTCCTTCTCCAGAGGATCTTCTCGACCCAGGGATTGAACTCAGGTCTCCTGTATTAGCAGGCAGATCATCTACCACTGAGCCACTAGGGATGCCCATGCTGTTTTCATTTTTCTACTAATTACTTGTGATCATATATTTAGGGCTAGTTGGAAAGTAAAGTTCTTCAAAGCTATAGGTTTTGAATACATAAATGCTTCTTTTTCCCCAAAGATAGTATGTAAATTATATGGGGTGGGAGAAGGAAAGAAGAAAAAAGGATAATCACTTGAGGACATTCTTTTATGTATATGGTTTAAAAAATTTTGGGTGTTAACTTAAAAATGTATTGTTGTGTAGTGCTTTAAACATTTTGAGACAGATTTTTTTCAATTATTTTCAGGAATTGACTCAGTTCAGTTCAGTTCAGTTGCTCAGTCATGTCCGACTCTTTGAGACCCCATGAATCACAGCACCCCAGGCCTCTCTATCCATCACCAACTCCCTGAGTCTACCCAAACCCATGTCCATCGAGTCGGTGATGCCATCCAGCCATCTCATCCTCTGTCGACCTCACCTCTTCTCCTCCTGCCCCCAATCCTTCCCAGCATTACGGTCTTTTCCAATGAGTCAACTCTTCTCATGAGGTGGCCAAAGTATTGGAGTTTCAGTTTCAACATCAGTCCTTCCAATGAACATCCAGGACCGATCTCCCTTAGGATGGACTGGTTGGATCTCCTTGCAGTTCAAGGGACTCTCAAGAGTCTTCTCCAACACCACAGTTCAAAAACATAAATTCTTCGGCGCTCAGCTTTCTTTACAGTCCAACTCTCACATCCATACATGACTACTGGAAAAGCCATAGCCTTGACTAGACGGGCCTTTGTTGGCAAAGTAATGTCTCTGCTTTTCAATATGCTATCTAGATTGGTCATAACCTTCCTTCCAAGGAGTGTCAGTTGCAGACACCATCTGCAGTGATTTTGGAGCCCAGAAAAATAAAAGTCTGACACTGTTTCCACTGTTTCCCCATCTATTTGCCATGAAGGGATGGGACCAGATGCCATGATCTTAGTTTTCTGAATGTTGAACTTGAAGCCAACTTTTTCACTCTCCTCTTTGACTTTCATCAAGAGGCTTTTTAGTTCCTCTTCACTTTCTGCCATAAGGGTGGTGTCATCTGCATATCTGAGGTTATTGATGTTTCTCCCGGCAATCTTGATTCCAGCTTGTGCTTCTTCCAGCCCAGTGTTTCTCATGATGTACTCTGCATAGAAGTTAAATAAGCAGGGTGACAATATACAGCCTTGACGTACTCCTTTTCCTATTTGGAACCAGTCTGTTGTTCCATGTTCAGTTCTAACTGTTGCTTCCTGACCTGCATACAGGTTTCTCAAGAGATAGGTCAGATGGTTTGGTATTCCCATCTCTTTCAGAATTTTCCACAGTTTATTGTGATCCACCCAGTCAATGGCTTTGACATAGTAAGTAAAGCAGAAATAGATGGTTTTCTGGAACTAAAGATTCCATTAGTAAAACAGAATTTTGCAGTGAATCTCTTCTGTGATTTTGGATTCAGAAAGCAAGTGGTTAGAAGAGATCTTTGCTGTTTTCTTTTAAAATTGTTAAATTGTGTTTTCAGAAGTTTGCATCAGACATAATTTGTAGTGTCCTGATCGTTTTTCTTTCTGTGAAAGTGTTCTTTGATGGAAAGAAATAGTTTAGGTTGTGATGGCAGTTGTGGTAGTTTGTTAATCGTAGCCTTAGTTTGTTAATCATAGCCCTACAGAATAGCTTATCTTCCTACATATTAAATTTGATCTCTGGTGTGTGATTAGGTTTGATGAATGAATAAGGGAATGTGATTCATTTCAGGAATCTAATGGTTGCTTAACAGTAAGGCAGTTAAGACTTGTTTTCTGAGAGCTTTAGTAGTTTAGATGACTTCCCAGATATGTTCTAACTGTTCATTATCTTTTAAAGAGGGTATTGTAAAATTCTGGAGAGGAGCACCCTCAGAACAGAGCATGCTGGTGTCTGTAAACCTTTCTTCTGCTGACTTTTTATGCAGTCTCAAGTGTTCATTAAAAATCTGGTCTCTCTATGTATGTTGGAAAAATTCCTTTATTATAACTATCATAATTGCTATTAGAGAATAATTTTCAGCCTCCAAAGAAGCATACTCTTAAATCTTTACACTTAAAATTTGGGGTGTTTGTGTAATGAACTGGACCAAAGCCTGCATAAACCCTGCCCACATCTTCATCTTGGGCTCCCAAGCGATCAACTCCGTACCTTTGGGTTTTGCTGACATCACCTCATTTAGTCCTCAGAAACCCTATGGGTTGTATGTTAATTTTAGCACCACTTTTTCAAATGGAATTGATTCTCTGGTTAAGTAACTTGTCCACAGTTTTTAAAAACATGCGAGGGGAAAAGCCGTGAACACAGCCTGACACCAGGGCCGTCTTTCACTCGTGCCAGCCTGCAAGGACACATTTCTGCAGATACTTCTGTTACTCCTTGTAATAGATTTGTCTCCTCATGAGACTCAGGGAGGGAGAGCCTGGGGAAGTGTTAATGTGTGGCCAGTGGACTGGACCCCTGATCTTTTTGTTTCCTGCTATCTCTTATTCCACACGACCTCTCAAACAGGAGGCATTTATGATGACTTGTGCACCACTCGCTGAGCTGTGCAATTTCTTTTTAATTTAAAAATTTTGTACCATATTATTCCAGAAAAAAATGGTTAATTACTAGATATTTATGCCTATTAGAAGATGAATGCCTGAAGTAAATGGCTCAGTAATTTTTTATTTATAGCAATACTGTTTTTTCTATCCAAATAATTTTGTGAATTAAGCTATCATTGTACCTATTTTACAGACTTATAAAACTGTAGTAAAATCCACATTGCTCTGTGCCCCTGCCAACCCTGATAACACCCTGCTGGTCCTTCATATAATGAGAGGTAATCTTGGAGATGTTATCTTACTGTGAAATGTAAACACTGACTTTAGTAAGCCCTTTATCTTGATGGTGGATTCATTGTAGTTACTGGTGAATGCTCACTATATTTTTTGAGGGTAAAATTGGTTGTTTATATTGATAGAATAATGCAAAAAAGAAAAATTGTAGAAGTTCAGTAAAAATGCAAAAGAGCATTCAAAATACATCCTTATTTTTTCACAATTCATTTTTTATCTTTAAAGTTTTTTCAGCTTTATTGAGCTATAATTGACATATGAAATTGTAAGATATTTAGTGAACACTGTGGTGATTTAATATACATACACATTGTGAAAGGAGTCCCCCCATGAAGTTAATTGTCATATCTGTCATCTAAGAGATTTATTTTTTATTGGTTTTTAGAATATTTAAGTTCTACTCTTCACATTTCAGTTATGCAGTATAACTGGCCCTCTATATCTGTGGGTTCCATGAGTGAGGATAGAAAATATTGAGAAAAAAGATTGCAGAAAGTTCTAAAGAGCAAAACTTGAGTTTGCCTAGTAGTGGCGACTATTTACATAGCATTTATCTTGTATAAGGTATTAAAACAATCTTGAGATGACTTAGTCTTAGATTATATGCAAATACAGTTTTCCCTTAAGAGTTGAGGGGTTTAGGGGCGCCTACCCTCCTGTGAGTTTAAAATCCATGATGACTTTACAGCTGGTGCTTCCCAGGTGGCGCTAGTGGTAAAGAACCTGCCTGCCAATGCAGGTTAGACGTAAGAGATGCTGGTTTGATCCCTGGGTCAGGAAGATCCCTGGAGAAGGGAATGGCAATCCACTCCAGTATTCTTGCCTGGAGAATCCCGTGGACAGCGGAGCCTGGTGGGCTACAGTCCATGGGGTCACACAGAGTCGGACACGACTGAGCAACTGAGCACACAGCACCTGTATCTGTGGCTCCACTTCTTTGGATTTAACCAGCCCCAGAGCCTGTGGTCCTGCAGGATGAGCTTAGTGAAAGAAATCCGAGTATGAGTGAACCTGCATGGCTGAAACGCATGTTGTTAAGGCTCAGCTGTGCCTCCCCATTGCCTGTAAGGAAAGGACTTGAGCATCTGTAGGTTTGGTGCCTGCAGGGGTTCTGAACACCCGCTCACCCCGACAGAATACTGAGCATGACTGTGTTGTCAGCCATAGCCACCACATTATGTTGGGCCCCATACCTCATTTATTTTATAACTGAAACTTCGGACCTTTGCTATCCTCTCCCTATTTCCCCCACCTGGTAGCCGTTGGCAGCCACCTTTCTGTTTCCACATGTCAGTGATACTGTACCATGCAGTATTTATCTTTCTTTGTCTGGGTCATTTCATTTAGCATAATGCCCTCCAGTGTCATCCGTCTTGTTGCAAATGAGAGGATTTCCTTTTTTTTTTTTTAAAGGTTGAATAATATTCCATTATACATATTTAAGTAAAATACCTCACAATTATATATATATGTGTGTATATATATGCCTGCAATGTAGGAGAGCTGGGTTTAACCCCTGGGTTGGGTAAATTCCCTGGAGAAGTAAATGGCAGCCCACTCCAGTATTCTTGCCTGGAGAACTCCGTGGACAGAGGAGCCTGGTGGGCTACAGTCCATGGGGTTGCAAAGAGTTGGACATGTCTGAGCGACTAACACACTCTGTGTGTATATATGTATATATATACACATATGAGACATATACAATGGAAGGTATATAATGTGACATATACATATGTATATATATGTATCACATTTTCTTGATCTGTTCATTCAACCACAGGCACTTAAATTGTTATTTTGGCTATTGTGAATAATGCTGCATTGAGTCCATATTTTTCACATTCTCTGATCGTGGCCAACTCTTTGCCACTCCATGGACACAGTCCTTGGAATTCTCCAGGGCAGAATACTGGAGCGGGTAGCTTTTTCCCTTCTCCAGGGGATCTTCCCAATGCAGGGATCAAACTTAGGTCTCCCACATTGCAGGTGGATTCTTTACCAGCTGAGCCACAAGGGAAGTCCAAGAATACTGGAGTGGGTAGCCTATTCCTTCTCCAGCAGATCTTCCCAACCCAGGGATCGAACCAGGTCTCCTGCCTTGCAGGCAGATTCTTTACCAACTGAGCTATGAGGGAAGCCCTTTCACTTTGAAAATTGAAAGATCTAATTAAAAAATGGTGTTCACCCTTCTTAGAGTCCATGAGTTAAATCAATCCAGTGGGACTAAGATAACCCAAGGAAATTTGGTGTTAAAATCAACTTATCTATTTTTCTTTTAAAATTCTATTGATTTATTCATTTTTGGCTACACTGGGTCTTTATTGCATGGTATTTCTCTAGTTAGGGTGAGTGGGGGCTACTTTCTAGTTGTGTTTCTCTTGGTGACTTTCTGCGGGTTTCTCATGGTGACTTGACTTGTTGTGGGGCAGTAGGCTCTAAGTGTGGGCTTTCGTAGTTACGGTGCATGGGCTTAGTCACCCCACAGCATGTGGGAACTTCCCGGACCAGAGATCAAACCCATGTGCCCTGCATTGGCAGGTGGATTCTTTACTACTGGACCACCAGGGAAGTCCGAAATCAATTTCTTTAAATACTGATTTGGTGGGCATGAAAATGAGAACTACCTTTTTTCACTGCCCTTGAAGAAGCATTCTATTCATTGACTCAACACATTTTAATTGAGGGCTTATTATAGGCTTATGTGTGTTTTAGTCTGCTCAGTCATGCTGTCTTGTATAAACAGATGTAGAGATGGATGTGCTGAACTAACAAAGAGGGTCTAGATGGAGTGGACATGGAACTGTGGGGGCCGTGGTGGGCGTCTGGGGAGTGTGAGGCTGCAGTGGGACAGAGAAGATGACCAAAGCTTGAATCTCAGGCTCTGGAAGTGGCCACTTGCTTCGAGTATAATTAAGATTACTTTGGTTTATGTCAAGATACATAGTAATTTAAAAATGACAAACTTTTTCTGAAGTTATATATTATGATTGGACTCGTATTTCTAAATACAGAATGCTACAGGCATGCACTTAATCTTAGCTTTCTGGAGAGGTGATTGTCGGAAGGTTATATCATAGTTGAAACAACACCAGGACTAATTGTAAGGTTTCACAAAGTACATATTCCTTTAGTTTTAAGTTTGTTGGTTAGGTTACCATGCCATGTGTCACTGGGTAGTTTTCTTTGTTTTTCTTTCTTAAAGGGGAGAGAAAAGAAGAGGGAGCGGGGAGAGACTATGAATGAATCTGGGAATGTGATAATAAATTAGAATGAAAAGAGTGAATATGAGGATATCTATTTGGGATTTGAAAACTGCTGTAGCAGATACCTAGTAATCGCGTTTAGTGTGAAGTCTGATGTTTGCCTGTGTATATGTGGGGTGGGGTTAGCGGTTTAAAAATTGTCTTTGATTTCTTTCCCTTTGTTAATTGTTAGCTATAAAGTATCTGCATGGGGGATTGTTACAGAAATTACAGATAATAGATGTAGATCATCCAGTACAATGCCTGGCATATAATAGGTAGTTGTTATTGTTTATAAATAAAACATTATCCTCCATATAACATGGGGGGGTATAGGAAAATGATTTGATGTCTTGAAACAATAGGTTTGAAACCAGTATTTTTCATGATTAGTATCACTAAGCTGTGGAGACATGGCATCACTACAAAAATAATAAAGTCTGATATCAAAACAGTAAACTACATGCCACAACATAAAAATAAAAATGTCCATTGTGTTTTGTGACTTAGTCCAGTTTGCTATTTTTGTATTAGTCTTACGGAAAACGAGGCTCCAAGGTTCCGAAATACAAACACACAAAATGTTAAAAAACAAAAAGAGTGTTCCCTGCTGAAAATCTTTAATACTAGAGTATATTCTGTAAACTTAAAAAAGAAAAAAATCTAACACAAAGAGCCTTCTATGTTTCTTGAAGGAATTTGTTACCCATTGGGATAAGGGAGAAGGTCTGTGGGATAAGTTTATTTAACATGACATCAGTTGAATAAAGCCAGCTGTGAGTAATTATATCTGATATTTGATTTCCAGCTGTTTGTTGAACTATTATTGGCTCTCAAGGTATTTGGATATTAACTAAATGAATACTCACTGTAAAGGAGTGTTGTTTAAAGTAGTGTTGCCCCAAATAGAACATAGACAATGAGCCACCTGCTGCAAAGTTTAGTTTTAATTCTTTCTGGTGTAACTGTTACTCTAAAGTTACTATATTTTTAACTCAGGAAAACATACAGCTCAGATATGTTTCAGCAGTAATTTTCTCTGTGTTATATATGTATTGTTGTTCCATCGCTCGGTTGTATCCAATACTACATAGCATACCAGGCTTCCCTGTCTTTCACTAGATCCAGGAACTTGCCCAGAGTTGGTGATGCCATCCAACCATCTTGTCCTCTGTCATCCTCATCTCCTCTGCCTTCTATCTTTCCCAGCATCAGGGTCTTTTCCAATGAGTTGGCTCTTCACATCAGGTAGCCAGAGTACTGAAGCTTCAGCATCAGTCCTTCCAGTGAATATTCAGAGTTGATTTCGTTTAGGTTTGACTGGTTTTGCAGTCCAAGGGACTCTCAAGCGTCTTCTCCAACACCATAGTATCAATGATGGGTGGAAATGTTCCCCTAATGGAAGTGAGAACGGCCTGTAAAGCTGTCAAGGCTGCTTATTTTGTTTGTGTGATGCATAGTAGGAGAGAAAGCCCCCTGAAATGCCCATGCCACTGGGAATAGAATGGAAAAAGAATGACGGGAAATTTTAACAGGATTGCAAAAGCTAAATGTGTGAAAAAAGAAAAGAGCTGCTACAAGTCGGGACTGCATTTGAAAGAAGACTTACCGGGTTTTCGTTGGAGGGGCTGGGCCACTTGAACTTGGGCAGAAGAAGAGAAATCAGAAGACGAAGCCAGTCGTGACGATGGGGGGGGATTTAGTGTGAATTTCAGCTGCCATTTGAACTGATGCTCCAGTAACTGATTGGGGGTCCTTTGTAAGGGCAGTCAGGGTCGAGGAGTTAACTTGTAAAGATGGGCTGAGAGCAGACGTGGTTTCTAAGTGAAAGGAGCATTATAAAGAGGAGCCCAGCCCAGTACTGACCTTAGAGAGACTTGTGCAGCCTTCAGGCCCCCTTGAGGGGCCTGGAGACCCGGGGGAGGGATGGGCAGTGCCACCCCTTCCCTGCCCTTCTGTACTCTCCTCCCTTTGCTGTCTTGCCTTCTGTATTTTGCTTAGTCAGTCTCTTTCACTGGATTGGCTATCAACAGGTCAGGGGTTTTGTGTGGTTTGTACGTGAATGTACTGCTAGCATCTAGAACAGTGCTTGGCAGAGGGAAACAGGCAATGCTAATTTTTTGAAAAGTGATCCTTGGTGATCTCAGAGAAGGGAATTTCTGCAAACTTTAGGGCAAAGATCAGATTCCAAAAGGTTGTTTAATAAGCAGATAATAGAGAAAAGGGATATACCTGTCACTCCAGAACCCTGGCAGAGAGACAGAGCTTTGCTGTGAGGACTTTGAAGGTCAAGTGAAGGATGGTCAGCCGGAAGCTCCTGTGTTTCTAAGAAGAGAATTGGAAGTGATGGGGAGAGCACAGTGTTGAGAGTTGAAAAACCTGTGTGCGTGATTCTCTGTGTGTGCTTGGATGGCTTACTGTTTTCAGAAAAGACTAACTAAAGGTGATACAGAAGAAATAGTACTCATCCCTTTTTTTTTTTTTCTGTTGCTTTAAAATTTGTAAACATTTAATTTTCACTCAGGTCACTCATACTGGAGGCAGGATCAACATGAATGTTTGGGGGTGTGAGCAAGACTTTACTGCTATACCAGACTGTTTGCTGCATTTCAGATATTTGCACTGAATATTCTACTCAGTGGGTAATTGGCCCCTTGGGTGAGACCTGTATATGTAGCTGGTAGAATCTCACCTGCTTGATGAAGCAAGGGATTTCAAAGGTTACACTTGGGCCACTTCAATAATCTCTAATAATTACCTTCAGGAATAAAGCTGTGCTTTGGGTCCAGAAGAGTAAGAAATATAACAGATAGTCTTTATCTACCATATACTGTAGAGTTCAAGAGGCGTAAATGACACATTGGACAAGTAGTCTAATGTAGTAGATTGAACTCTGTAATTATCTCATGTTTGATTTTGATTTATTAACGTTTTCTACTAAAAATGAGTTTTGGCTATCATGAAGTGAAATTTAAATTCAGGCAGGGATTAATGCACTTAAATATCATCCTTAGCGTTTGTTGTATTTCCAAGTGATACAGTTTGTATGAAAACCCAGTGCTATTGGCTAGAATATTTTTAGACTGTTTCTTGTGAACATCTTAGGTTACCTCTTTACTTCATATCATTGTCTTTTATTTCTGTTCCTGCTGGAGCAAAGAACCAACTTGTTCATTAGGCTTAGTTCTGGGTGTTGGGTATTCACAAACACTGCAAAAAGAATGTGTTTTCAGACAGTCTTGTTTTTTTAGAAAAAAATATTGAGGTATGGGTGATTTACAATGCCAAGTTAATTTCTACTGTAGAGCAAAATGATTCAGTTATACACATGTGTACATTCCTTGTCATATTCTTTCCCTTTATGGTTTATTATAAGATATTGAACATAATTCCTTGTGCTGTTCATCAGCACCTTGTTGTTTATCCATTTTATTTGTAACAGTTTGCATCTGCTAATCCCAAACTTCTGCTTTGCCCCATTCCCCCACCCCCACCCCCACCCCCTGGGCACACAGGTCTGTTCTGTGTCTGTGAATCTGTTTCTGTTTTGTTGGTAAGTTCATTTATGTCATGTTTTAGATGCCACATGTAACTGATGTCATATGGTATTCGTTTTTGTCTGTCTGACTCACTTCACCTAGTGTGACAGTCTCCAGGTATATCCATGTTGCTGCAGATGGCATTGTTTCATTCTTTTATGTCTCTGAGTAATATTCCACTGCACGTATGTGCCACATCTTTACCCATTCCTCTGTGGGTGGATGGTTACCCAGTTGGCCCTAGTGGTAAAGAAGCTGGCTGCCAGTGTAGGAAACATAAGAGACGTGGATTTGATCCCTGAGTCAGAAAGATCCCCTGGAGGAGGGCACAGCAACCCACTCCAGTATTCTTGCCTGGAGAATCCCCATGGACAGAGGAGCCTGGAGGGCTACAGTCCATGGGGTCACACAGAGTCAGACACGACTGAAGCGATTTAACACGCACGCGTGCTGTGGATGGACGTTTAGGTTACTTCTGTGTCCTGGCCGTTGTAAATAGTGGAGCAGTGGACATTATGGTGTGTGTGTCTTTTCCAGTTACGGTTTTCTCTGGATATCTGCCCAGGAATAGGATTGCTGGACCCTATGGTAGCTCTGCTTTTAGTTTTTTAAGAAACCTCCATTCTCTTTGCCACAGGAGCATCACCAATTTACGTTCCCACCGACAGTGTAGGAGGGTTCCCTTTCCTCCACACCCTCTCCAGCATTTGTTATTTGTAGACTTTTAGTGGCAACCATTCTGACTGGTGTGAAGTGGTACCTCATTGTAGTTTTTGAATTGCATCTCCGAAGTAGTTTAAAAGAGATCAGTGAAAAAGACAAATTACTTACAAAGAAATGATGGTTGGAATGACACAAGTCTGCTTAACTCTAATAATGGAAGTCAAAGACAGGAGTAATTTCAAAGTATTAAGAGACCATCTGTCAGAGTTCTGGATCCTGGAGACCACCATTTTAGGCTGAGAAAAAAAACTGCTGTTATTTAAATACTTTTTGATGATGGCTGTTCTACGGGTGTGAGGTGACACTTCATTGTGGTTTTGACTTGCATTTCTCTAATAATTAGCAACGTTGGGAATCTTCTCATGTGCCTGTTGGCCATACAGATACTCTTCAAGCACTTGCAGCTTCTGTGGATGGTCAGCTGCTGGAAGTGACCATGGATGGTGGTGTGAGGCCCGTGACCAGAGAGGGGGCGCTTATGCCCCCACCTCCCCATCTCCTCTGTCTGACTCTGACCCCAGTTCATCGTATCGTTGGCGCTCTGCTCTGACAGCAGGCGGGATGCAGGGCAGTGAGAGGCCAGGCCCCAGAGTTCAGCATGGCCAGTGGTTTGCTCTGTTGGGGTTCATCCCCAGAGGCATGCAAACTTATTTGACTTTTTGTCACATGGCATTGCTGTATATTTTACTTATTGGAGTGTAATCAATGTAAATAACTCAATAAAAATGTACTTTGGGAATGAACTGCTTTTTTTTTTTTAGTAGTAAAAGGACTTGAAGCAAAATATAGAGTCTAATCACATTTTCCTGTACGTGGTAGGTACTTGATGGTGAGTTGTGAAGAGTGAGGTTACAGGTACTTAGGATTTCTGGTGTCATTAGCTCACATTGTACGTGTGTGAAGGTTCTGGGCCCCCAGGAGCATGTGTGTGATGTGATTCAGATAAACTTTATTATTATTATTTTTTTTAAGTTATTTATTTTTTGCTGAGCTGGATCCTCATTGCTAAACGTAGGCTTTCACTAGTTGGAGAGAGTGGGGACTACTCTCTAGTTACATGTGGGATCTTCCCGGACCAGGAATGGAACCCCAGCCACTGGACCACCAGGGAAGTCCTCAGATAAACCTGATGAACAGCTGGCAGTGATGGTGGGTTGGCAGAGAGCACTTGTTGAAGTTGGGAGTTAGAAATGATGCTCGTGACTTTTAAGTGAATTTTTGTCTCACATTGTAGTTGTCTGTGAGGGAGTTTTATCTGTTCTTATAGATGAGGTGACTTTTTTTTTTCTTGTTTCTAATTGTTTGTTGGAGAAGCAGAAGAGAGTGGCAAAGGATGAGATGGTTGGATGGCATTACCAACTCAGTGGACATAAATTTGAGCAAACTCTGGGAGATAGTGGAGGACAGAGGAGCCTGGCATTCTGCAGTCTGGAGCTGTAAGGAGTCTGACACAGCTTAGAGATGTAACAACAGCGATTCTTTGTTGATTGTCCTTTTTTTCCCGTAAGTTTTTATTGGAGTATAGTTGATTTGCAGTGTTGTGTGAGTTTCAGATATACAGCACAGTGATTCACTTATACATATACATGTATCCATTCTTTTTCATGTTCTTTTCTGTGATGGTTTATCATAGGATGTTGAGTCGAGTTCCCTGTGCTCTGCGGTAGGTCCTCATCAGTCATCTGTTCTGTGTGGACCAGTGTGTCTTTGAGGACCAGCGTTGTATGGTACCGTCTCCGCATCTCCAGGTTGGCACCCAGTTGGGGCTCTGCAGAGCGGGTCTTCCATGCCTTGGCTTGCCTGTGAGCCTGGGGAGGGGTAACATCTAAACAAACCAGATTTTAGGATCATCTCTCCCCCCCGGTCTCTGTTGAAGCTTGGAACTAAATAGAAGTCATCATTGGTGTTAGGAAAAATACAAGTTGTGTTTAGGATTCTTTATTTTCAAGTCCAGTCATTGACTGCTTCTTAAGCTCTGTATCATTGAACTTGCAGCGTTGTGTTTTGCTCTGAAACAAGAAATTCCCAGAGGAAACAAAAAGGAAAAACTCGCAGTGCTGTTCCAAGCACGTCCCTCAGAGGTCTCTGTAGCTTGCCTCCTCCACCCTGCGACACTGGACTGTCTTAAGATTTCCATCATTGTCCTTCAAAATAGAGTAATAAAAATAGTAGCTGGTGCTCAGAAAGGTGCCTGTTCTATGCAGGGTGCTGCCCTCAGCACTGTGCGAAAATCTTCGTTCAGGTACTGTCACCTGCAAGGTATCTTCACCTTGCAGGTGAGCAAACAGCCAGAGAGGCTGAGTGGCTGCTGAGGGCGCAGAGCCAGGCTGGGGCTGGGCAGCGGGCTCAGACCAGTCACTCAGCCAAGCCAGGGGAGAGGTGCCTGCAGGCTCGCCACAACCCCCTGCCCTGCCCAGAGCATCTTGCCATGTTTTCTGCAAATTTTCCATTCTGTCTGAAGGCCCAGTATTCCACCAGAAGATTATAATGTTAGAGGTTTCTTTAATAAAATTATATTGGAGGGAGTGTCAAAAAAGCCTTGAGTGCTTTTTCTCTGGAGAGTTTTGAGAATGAGAGCTGGAAGAAATGAATAATTTGGGGACTTTGTAGTCACTTCTCATCCCCACATTAACAGGCTCTTAGGTGGGTGCCCCAGGTTCTTGGATTTCATGAGGCAGACCCTTGATCTTCTGACCACCGCTCAGAAATTGAGGTGCCAACATAATGTGGGCAGTTATAGAAAATTTCTTCTACTAAGTGATACTAGACAAAGCAACAAATTATATCTCGTATCAATATGATTTCAAAGGATGACATTATAAAAGCAAAAAAAAAAAGGTATAATCTTCCCAAAAAGTCAAGCTCTTTATTTATTTAAAATAATACTGTATTTATTTATTTGTCTCTGTTGGTCGGGTCTTAGTTGGGGCACACAGGATCCTCATTGCATCATGCAGGCTCTTTTCCTTGTGTTGCACGGAGCCTCTGGTTGTGGCATGTGAGCTTAGTTGCTCCATGGCATGTGGAATCTTAGTTCCCCAGGCAGGGATCAAATCTGCATCCCCTGCATTGCAGGGTGGGTTTTTAACCACTGGACCACTGAGCTCTGTAAGTTAAGGACCTTCGGCTCATCAAGAACCTCACGCAGCATCTTCATTCTTTCACTTTGCCATATGCTGGTGAAAACTTTCCTATGGACCTATGTTTGGCATCCCTTCACTGGGCCTCTTTGAAATTTGTCCTTTACCTGGAAAAGGAACTCTCACCGCCTCCATTTCCTTCTTTCTACGTGGGTGTTCTAGTTCTGGGGTGAAGTAGTTGGTCAGCAAACCCATCTGCCCTTTGTTTCTTTGATTTCAGTGCCAGGCCTTCTGGGTTATGAACGTAGTTTAGGAAATGTGGGGGTGCGGGCCGCCTTTTGCCTTCCTTCTAATTCCCTTTCTGGCTGTAATGGCTCCTCTGTGGTAACTGAATTCACCAAGGGCTCTTTGCATCTTGATAATGATGCCCAAAAGGCTCCGTGTGTGTGTGTGTGTGTGTGTGTGTGTGTGTGTGTGTGTGTGTGTGTGTGTGTGTGTGTGTGTGTGTGTGTGTGTTTAAGAGAGCGCACGCGTTGCTGTTGTGACGGCCAAAGGTCTCCTGATTTATGCTACTTAATTATGAATGTGATGGAGTCCATCATCTAGATCAGGTGGACTCCTCTGCAGATTTAAGCTGTCAGGGGTGGGTGGTACAGCCTGTACAGCTGTGGGAGGTAGAACAGATGTAAGATAAAGATGTTAGACGTTAGTGTCCAAGGAGCGGTTGAAACACGATCAAGAGGCAGGATGCTTCAGAAATTGCAGCTGTGGTTCTTTCTAAAGGAGCACTCCGTTATCAGTATTTTGTATAGTGTCTTCTCTGCAATCTAGTAATGCACTTCCTTTTCTGTAACTGCACTCCCGCCCCTAGTGTTTATCTGATGGGATGGTTAAACTTCCCCTCGCCCAGCCACTTCATCTCATATGGACAGATCTGAAAGAGATCAATGTTGAACAGTACCCAAAATGTCTTTAGCATTTAGTTCATTTCTGACGAGCAGAGTTGGAAAGCTTGAACTGTGTCCACAGAATATTTTTGTGTGCTTCTCCTGTCCTCTTGAGAAACAGAGAAGTTTGAGAATAAGTAATACTCTTGGTGGTTGACTCCTTGGTAAAACATTCAAGATGGGAAAAACAGATGTCCAATTATTTTTGTCTTTTGTCCTAGAAAAATGGCAGCAATGAGGTTTTCTATATTTAAAACCTGCTTTCATTCGGAAGTGCTTCCTTTCTGCAGAGAGCCTGTGTGTCCTCGGTGACCTGTTCCGCTTGGCTTTTGTTTTCCCAGGACTGTGTGAACCCACCGCTGTGGGGATGCTGACATTGGCCTGGTCATCTGCAGTTAGGTTGTCTTTGGAACTGGAGGCGTCCTGAAGGTGGTTCTGCAGCTCTGGGCCCCTGCTGCCAGGTTTTCAGTGGGCCGTGGCCACCCCACTTCCCACCCCACACCAGCTCGGTTTCTGCAGGGCTTAATTGGAGCCAGACCATCCCTGGGAAAGAGTGCCACCCTAGGCTCAAGGTTTTAACTGTGTCCTTAGAGGAGACCTGGGCACAGGGGGCATGTATAGCTCCTTTTTTTAAAAAAAGAAATGGAAGATGGTCCAGGAATTGTTTTATCTGAGTTGGCATTTTGTGCATGTATGTGTACAGCTGATTTACCTTTTCAGTTATACTTAATCAAAATTTTAAATGTTAACTTAAAATGTGCTCATTCACTACCTGCTCACTTATTCACGGAGAACAAAAGCTGGGCTAGCATTGAGTTCATGGCAAATCATTTTCTAGTGTGTTAATCTGTACATGGGCAGTTAACATTTGATTACGTATTTTGCAGTCTGAGAGATTAAAATAAGAGAGTTACTTCAAAAGATCTGTTTTGATGTTTGTTCTCGCTGCCTGAGAGATGTGAATTCTGGGGAGCTGTTGGCTTGGTTGTGGGCATTGTTCTGAAGGGGAAATGTTAACTCTGAAGCTCATACTGACTCTGTGACTTAGACACTTGATATTTTTCTTATTTGCCCCAGGATGAGTTTTTAGTTACAATTGTTGATTTGTCTAATGAGGAATCTGGGGCTTTCCTGGTGGCTCAGATGGTAAAGAATCCACCTGCAATTCAGGAGACCTGGGTTTGATCCCCGGATTTGGAAGATTCCCTGGAGGAGGAAATGGCAACCCACTCTGGTATTCTTGCCTGGAGAATCCCATGACCAGAGGAGCCTGGTGAGCTACAGGCTGTGTAACCACAAAGAATCGGACACGACTGAGTGACAAACACACTCACAGTGAGAAATTTTAATCCTTGAAAACAGTACTTGCTTGCATGGCTGTTTTCCCCTGGGACAGGGCAATGGACACAGCATGTGATGGGTGTCTACGTTGCTGAACACAACACTGCTCATTTAGGGGCATAAAAACTACTGTGGGATGGCGCTGTTGCTGAATCATTTAACTTTCACGTTTTCTTCAATAAGAGATAAACTTGAGGATGATGTGGTACTTCCCCTGCTTCTTAGAATTTAGGAAAGTACTTTTCTGCCTTCTTCAGCTCATCTCCCTTGGAATGTGACACTCTCGGGCTCCCTGCCACCACCTGGAAGCAGAGGAAGCATGGGGCAAGGGTGTGCTCTGCTTAACTCTGAGGTCTGTTTTGTAATTTTCATGGTTAATTCAAAAGGTAGTTACCTTAGAATTACTTCTGTCTCAAGTTTAGGAACTATTCAAAAACTCTGTTTTTTTTTTTTTAAAGTGCTAAAGAACCCTTGAGGTGGTTTCGGACAAATGCGATAACTTAAATCAGTATCTTTTACTTCTGGAATTCCTTATCCACCTGTCTTAAAAAGATGCAGTTGCTCAGGAGTCCAGGGCTGAAGAAATGCCTCCAAACCGAGTTGTAGATGACTGGAATATAATCATAGATTTTCCTGCATTTTGGCTTGTGCATTTGAATGAAATCACAGCTCTGGGGCATGGTCTTCCTTTTGGGTATGTGATAGAAAACTCAGAAACAGCCTTCATTTAGGTTGAAATTGCTGTTTAAGAACAAAGTTAAGAGTTTTACTGAATCACCTTGCCATATAGCAGAAACTAGCACAACCTTATAAATCAGCTGTACTCCAGTAAAAATTAATTAAGGGAACTTTATTTTTAGAACAGTTTTCGGTTTACAGAAAAGCCGAGAGGCTGGTACACAGAGTTCTCATATATCCTGCTCACAGTTTCTCCTATTGATATTTTACAGGTATGGTACACTTGTCACAATTAATAAACTGATAACACAATTGAAAGAAAAAGTTTTACTCAAAATCATAACAGTCCACCATGGATTTTTCCTTACATTTCCCTCAAGTATGTGATGACGGCAGTTATCACAGTATGGGATATTTTTGTTTTAAAGGTTCTGGTGCTTTACCAAGTTGTGAGGGGTGGGGGTGGAGGACAGGTTTAAAATATGATTTTTCCCTCCTGGGGATGGTAGAAATGAAATGACTTGACCGAGAGTGCTGGCTGCCTCTCTCCCATCCCCCATGCCCTTTCGTTAGGCACCGAGGAGAAAGGATGGATGGTCGTGGTCTCCGCACAGCCCTAAGGGATGGTGTAAGGATCCGTCTCAGGTTTGTAAGCCCTTGAAGGACTAGTCCCCTCTGCCCCCTGGTGGCCACATGCGGAATTGCCGCAGCCTGTCTGGGTTCCTCGGGCTGAGAACGGCTTTCCCCCTGCCCTTTGTCCCTGTTAAGCCCCGGGGTCGAGCTCACCCTGGGTGCAGGAGTCTGGCCCTGTTCCTTCTTTGCAACACAGCCTGTTGCTAGATGCAAGGATTAGAACAATGTGTAAAAACTCTGAGGTGTTTTCTTCTCTGACGGCGATGACCTGTAAAGTGGCTGCCCAGAGCTCACATGGGGGCCCGTGTGGGTGGCTCAGGAAGCAGTCCCTGCCGCCAGTGGGTAGAGTTGTTGGACACTTTCTCAGGGGTGGGGAGGACCAGTGTGGTCGAGGGACTCTGTGCTAGGCTGGGCCCCACACTGCCAGCTCTCTGTATGGTGGGGGCTTTATTGGGAAGCCAGCCTGGGGGGCTTTGGGAGCAGGTTGGTGACAGGCTGGAAGAGTGCAGGCAGGTCTGTGCTCTGGGGCTGGTCGGCTCCCTTTATACCATCCGTGGTAGAAAAGCTGGATTGATACAGATGGTCATCCGGGGGCCCTTTGCATGTTATATAAATAATTCATCTGACTTATTTTTTGGCCGGATATTCCTATGAAAAGGATGCATTGATACATGCAAATTCTAATGTAGATAAATTTCAGCAGTATTTAAAATTTTGTAATTCTTGATGTTATTGTGTGCCTGCCTCTCTGCAAATCTCATAGGTCATGAAATCAGCTGCCCTACTTTTCAAGGGTCTGTATGTGCCATGTGTCATCACGAAACTACATGTCTTGTAGTCACATGACCCAGTCAGGTCATAGAGTCATGCATGTGTGTGTGCCCAGTCACATCAGTCCTGTCCGACTCTTTGCGATCCCATGGACTGCAGCCCTCGAGGCTCCTCTGTCCAGGGGATTCTCTAGGCAGGGATCCTGGAGTGGGTTGCCATGCTCTCCCCGGACGGTCTTTATGCTGGTATGCAAATAGTGTCTCAGTAACACATCCAGGGTTGCTGGCAGCAGTGGGGAGGACACCAGAGCGCATGTTCTTTCCATTAACCTTCCAAGGGTGGTTTTTAAATGTTTTAATTAGAGAACCATGGCCTCTCCTAGGTAAAACTTTTACCCTTACCCTGGTGTGGGTACACAGCAAATTCGGCAGATGTCCCCCCAACTTCGGTCCTCCACCTCCTGGCTGGGGTGGGAGCTTGAGTCTTGGATACTCTGGCTTTTAACCTCCTGGTCATTATTGCGCAGGACAGAACTATGATTCCTTGCTAGTGCTCTTTGGCTGGAAGGATGCAGTATCTTGTTGTCTTGGCAACAGAGAGTGGTGGGTCAGCGCTGCAGTCTCTGGTCCCGAGAGGCTGGCAGGGCGGTTCACCATGTGGGCCTTTGAGCTCTAGTGTGGTCTTAGCCTTAGTTTCTTTTATGATTGAGATAACAGTCTTTTTAAAGGAATCAACCTTACCTCTTAAATTGATCTTATAACTAACTGGAAGGTTGTACCTTACTTGTGATTCTGGTTCAAATATGTAGCTTCATATATGAAATAAGAATTCACTTTAAAGGAGAAGGAAATATTGTTTCTCATAGCAGGGTGTAGCAAACCTCCCCTACCCCACCCCCCACTCCATTTGCAGAGCATCTGTGGAGGAGGGGCGCAGGGAAGGTGAGGGATGGTCTCCTCTCTCAGCTCTTCAAAGGTCATGTTAAAATATATCCTCAGTGGTTAGCCAGTCCTCATGCTGGTAAACAAGGGGAGTTAAAACCTAGTTCCTGGTGAATCTTCTTTGCTCTAAGGCTGATTCCCTCCACAACGAGTCTCCTAGGCGGTACCGGAGAAGGCGCCCACATGTGGAGCGCTTTCCTGACTTCTTCCCCTTGGCCCTGGGTTGTGTTTACAGACTCTGAGCAAGAGGATTCCTTAGGCTGTGAGCAGTTATTCTCCTCAGTGACCTACAGAGGGATCCCCAACCCCGGGGTCAGGTTTTAGGAACCAGGCTGCACAGCAGGAGGTGAGCTGTGGGCAAAGTGAGTGAGGCTTCATCTGCTGCTCCCCATCACTCTCATTACCACCTGAACCATACCCCCTCCTCCGAACCATTCCCTCCCCCCCCCCCCCCCCCCCCCCCCCGGGGAAAATTTGTCTTCCATGGAACTGGACCGTACTGACCAAAAGGTTGAGTACCTCTGACTTGGAGAATACTTTTGGGGTTTGATACATGGCTTATATTTGGGGCCAAAAAAAATCTTTTTCATGGAATACTGCATTCTTGTCGGTCCGTCAATGTTCTTGTCTACAGGCCTATAGCAGTTTTATGACTTTCCTCTGCTTTCAAATAACATCTATTTTTGAAAAAAGGATGTCCTTCCTCGAAAAGATCTATTGTTTTGAAAAATGCTGCTTCCTAGTTAAAGCAACAATTTCCTGTTTGTGACCAAGACTAGAGAATTTTGTGGGAGGGATCGCTTATATTTTTGAAGGCCTTTTAAAATAGCAGTGGTTATGTGGATTTTATTTGTCATGGGAGGTGCAGTGGGAGGTTAGAAGGTTGTTTGCAAATCATGGTTTCTTGACAAATGACAGTTGGAGCATTTCAGGTGATGTAAGGCTCCAGAATTTTTTCCCTATAGTCAAGTTTGTTGAAAACTTCACTCTGAATGTTTCTTTGTGCAGAAAGGGGGGAAAAAAGCATCCAAGAGTGTAAGTCCTGGAAGGGCATGCATCTCCTTGTTCCTCTTATGAGAAAGTTTGCTCTGGGATGCCATCCATGTGGCAGATCTCTGGTTGGTTTGAGCACCAAGTCTCTTCAGTACCTGCCCTTATGCCTGTTTGCTTCCTTGCTGGGTGAAGGCAGTTCCGTGTACCAGCTCATAGGTTATTTTGGCAAAGGCCAACCCTAAAGGGGCAATGAGGGTTGAAACCTCTGCATGGAAAGCAGAGGAAGTGTGAGGGGGCAGGCGCTGAGGGGTGAGGCGGCTCCTGGCAGAGCCTGGATCCTGGGGTCTTGTCCCTCACACCCCAGTGTATTTCATTTCTGAAATCTCCAACCACCTGGAGATTTATTTGGACTGTGGAAATGTAGACACCAACTGATAGTTCCCCTGGGAAGATGCAAGACCCCTCTGATCACTCACGTTTGCTTCAGGTCATCTCTTTTTAGCTTTCAGACCAGAGTGGGGCACCTAGACGGAGGATGGGGGTGATTCAGGCCACTGGACACCTAGGGAAAGGATAGAAGAAATCAATAAGAAAGAAAGGACCACATTTGCCTATTTCAAAATGCCACCCAGCCCACAAAGCCCCTAGGAAAGAAGAAAACCTGTCTTCCTTTTTGCCTTTCAGTGTCTTTAAGTCCCCTGCAGTTCGTCATCTCTGGTAAACCTAGTCTTTGGCTCTCGGGCTCTGTGTTGCTGGAAGCCTGGCTACCAACAGCTTTCCCCTTCCTTAGTCTGAATCTCCGTGGCTCCTCTCTGCACATTGTCTTTCATCCCTGGGAGTCTGAGACCAGAGATTGCCTGATGCCTTTTCCTAAGCTTTCCAGCTCACCCAAACCTGTGCTGGTCACAAGCGGAACGTCACCTCCGCTTCCTTGTTGCCTGCAGACGTTGGTGTGTTGCTGTGACTCTCTTCGCAGAGAGATCTCAGGTTGAGGTGGGCTCTCTGTAAAGTCCTCTAACTCCGGCTAGAGGAGACTGCCTCCCCTGTGATAGCTTCATGTGGAAACATGGTGTCTGTCCTGGAGTTTCCAAGCTTCTTGAGGCACAGACCATGTGACACAAGTTTCTTTTCTTAGATTCACTCTAACAGTAATAGAGGAAACTCTGGACGTCATCTGACCCTTTGCGACTCCTCTGTCCGTGGAATTCTTCAGGCAAGAATATTGGAGTGGGTAGCCGTTCCTTTCTCCAGAGGATCTTCCTGACCCAGAGATTTGCACTTTTGAAAAATTCTATTTCTTTCTACGCCTTTGCTAAATAGACTTTTTCAGTATAAATATATGTGCCTGATTAGGGTTAATGAGTGTAAACAGTCTTGCCTGTTAGAAGTACTATGGGCCTTGGGCAGCTTATAACAGGCTGATCAATATTTCAGTGAAAAAAATGTCAGACTTTTGTGTCAGACTCAGATTATAAACTCTTCAGAAATGGGAGGGTGGTTTCTCTGATAGTGTCTAAGGACTGCAGCCGTACCCACATTTATAATACAGAAAATAGAATGTGAATATTCAGAAGGGCATTCCATTATGAGGATTAAAGAAAACTCCTTGTTTGAGACATTTCTGTTGACTTTCCCTACCTGCACATAGAATATTATGATTGGGGAAGGATTGCTTCTAAAGAAGGGGTTTAGGAATGTACACTGTTAACTGGATAGTGGGAATGGTTTTGTTTTAGCTTTCTTATTTGTATTGAATTTTTAGATCTACATGTAGATTTCAATCTATAAATAGCTTTTACAAGATTTGTGGGAAATAACAAAGCTACAGATGAATAAAATGAAAGTCCATCACTTTATCTGAAAGTTTACCATCAGAAGGTGCTGCTTTAAATTTCTGTATTGATAAGTTTTAAATTGGGGCAATTGAGAATCATAAATGAGGTCTTTCCTCCACCCCGACTCCCCAACACATAATATTGTTCTAAAATCTTCTTGGAATCCTCTTAGAAAGGTTTTAATTTCCTCGCCTAGTTTATTCTGTGAATCATTGTCCCTTATTTGTGCCCTTAATGTATGATATCTAATTGCACGTGTAGTTTCAATTGTTCTCAAAGATACCCTTAAGGTTACAAAAATTTTTTCTTACCCGAGACAGAGGATTAAATTTAACCCAAGTAGTACAAGATTTATGCAATGAAAAGTACAGAACATTGTTGAAAGAAGTTAAGGAAGACCTAAGCAAAGGGAAAAACATTGTGTGTCATGGATTAGGAGACTTAATATTGTTACAGGAGCAACACTATCCGAACTGATCTTTGGTTTCATTGCAATCCTTTTTAAAGCTGGCTTTTCTGCAGAGATTTACAAGCTGATTCTAAAATTCACATGTACCCAAGAAAGTAGAATAAGGTTGAAACATTCACAATTTCTGATTTCACACTTGCTCCAAAGCTGCATAAATGAGACCCGATGTGGTTCCGGCATGAGGACGGACATGTAGACCAATGGAATAGATCTCAGAGTACAGAAATAAATACTGACATTTGTGACCCATTGATCTTCAGCAAGGGTAACGATACAGTTCACTGGGGACACAATAGTGCGTTTCAACAAAGGATGATGGATAACTGGATATCTACATGTAAAAGAATGAAGTTGAATGCTCACCTTACTGTATATGTAAAATAATAAAAAATGGATTACAGACTTAGACATAAGAGCTACGACTGTAGAAGAAGAAATTCTATGTAGAAGCAAATATATTAATAAATCTTTGTGACCTTGGATCAGATAACTGTTTCTTAAATATGACTATAAAAACATACACAACAACTTATCTAAGTTGAACTTCATCAGAATTAAAAACCCTGTCCTTCAAAGGGCACTGTCCAAGAAGGTGAAATGACAGCCCACTGAAAGGGAGAGAATGCTGCCCAATAATGTATCTGGAAAGGGCCTTCTATCCAGAATATATAAAGAATCCTTAATATGTGATGATGAAGACAAACAGCCCAATTAAAAAGTGAATAAAGAATTAGATATTTACCCAAAGACGTATAAATGGCCAGTAAGCACATGAAAAATTGTCGTTAGGGAAATACACATCAGCAACTTCAAACACACCTAGGAAGGCTAAAATAGAAAAGACAGACATTAGTGTTGACATGGATGTAGAGTCCTCAGACCCTGACGAAACCACTTAGGTAGACATGCTAAACTTTCATAAGAGTTCTCTTATGAATGAGCGGGTCTCCTCCAGGTATATACATTCCCATGAGAGCTAGAGACAGGTGTGCAAGCAGAAATGTATGAGAGTTGATAACAGCATTATTCATGCCAGTCGTAAAGCAGGAAAAGCCCAAATGTCCATCAGCTGGTGAGTGGTTAAACAGAATGTGGCTTCTGTCTACCGTGGAATATTATTTTGTGATACAAAGGAAAGTGTCATTCCTGGCTGCCACGTAGATGAGCCTTGAAGGCATTAGGCCAAGAGCAAGAAGCCAGTCACAAAAGAGCGTGCATTCCATTGTGAGATTCCCTTATGTTCTGGATTTGTCCAGAACAGGCAAATCCATAGGCACAAAACAGATCAGTGCTTGCCAGGAGCTGGGGGCAGGAGGGTGGGGAGAGTACTAATGGTTATGGGGCTGTTTTTTGGGCAGTAAAATGCCGGGAATTATGATGGTGTTTGACAAAGGCAAACCATGGAATTATTCACAAGTGATATATCTTGAAGTCTAACATATCTGAGAACCCCTGGGCCTGCTTGCGGCGACTCTCTGGAGGAGGTGTAGCCTCCGTGTCGGGTGGGGGTGGAGGTTTTTGTACCCCCTACCTGGTCCTGTGGTCTCCCACCAGAAAAAAAGTGGGACTATCTCAATAGGGCTTTTGTTTTAAAAAGGAAGAGGATAATTTTACAGATATTTTAAGATGTTTGCTTTAGATTTTGGCCAAGATTTGGAGGAGGAGTAAATATCTATTCATATTCTTGAGATCAGAAGCTGCTATTCATTGGAGTCTTAAAATATGAACTCATGTACACCTGAGACTTAAATAATATTATACATCAACTGTACCGCAATTAAAAAAAAATACTGGTTCTTTGCTGGCTTGTCATGTAAATCAGTATAAACAGGATTTTGCATCTTTACCTGTTCTAAACTTTTCATGAATTACTAGGACTCCTTTTTCTAGGTATTGTAGCGTGACCTGGAAAAACAAAGCATGTGTCTCTTTTTAAAAAAGAGAAAATTTAAATTTAAATATTTCTGCATGTGAGAAATGTCACTTGGTAAGAATTGAAAAAAAAAATTGGATTCATGCTCATCTCTAAGTGTAGGCATGAAGTAACATGCATTCATTAAGAAAATAATGACCGAATTGGCAAATATTTATACTTTACAATTAAAACCTTACTTTTGATATTTTACTGTTAAAGCCAGAAAATAATTGGTAATAACTTATGAGGAATTTATTTTCATAACTTTGAGCCAGCGTTGTTTATATATTTTTGGCCTTTGTATGTGTCCCAAAGGCAGTTGTGATGGATGACAGACATTGTGTAGGCCCAGGATTTCTCTTAATATAAATGTGATTTTTGATGTCTAAAAAACTTGTATTTGAAAAAAGCTATCTTTAATTTGGTCTGTAAATATAATGACTTACTTTAGAAGCCTCTTTTCCTGACAAGTCTAATAATTCCTGTCCTTTTTTGTCATACAGGATCTGGAAATAGTGTACTCCTATTTACATGGGATGGAAGCTTTGTCCAACCTGAGGGAGCATCAGCTTAGGTAAGTCAATTTAAGATGAATAACAGTGGGATGCTAGAATTTGATATGATCATTTATTATCCTGTAGAAGTAGGATTAAAGATAACTTACTTCTGAGAAAACTGTCTCATCTGGCCTCCGTACTTGGCCTTGTAAGTTTTACATCCATGTGGTAATTTTGGACATTTCTGCCAGAGTGATCACCTCTCTCCTTCCTGTCCATCTTCTCACCTAAAGTAATAAATACCGCTTGGTGAATATACCAGAGGAGCATTGTTTGCCATCCTGGTAAATAAAAATCAGTTTCTTACCACTCAGATACATGTGAAACCAAAATGTTTTTAACTGTTCAGAGAATGACTCGGTTCACTGTTTTTGTATGTTTTAGGTCTTTGTATGGAATTTATTTATTGCCTTAAGTTGTCTGCCCTTTTCTGGGAAACTCACTTTGTACCATAGTTGGTTTTATGAGAGTCCACTCGTAAAAATCTAATCACTTCTCTTGTACAGCAACACTGTGGCCTTATTTATGGTTATCTGGGCTTAAACTAAAAGATCAAAACATCTTGTATAATCCAGTGATTAACTGGAACAGAAAAGAAAGGACCTTGGGAAGATGGATTGCATACAAACACCAACTAGGAAGTTATGGAAAAATTCTGCTTCCTCCATCTCCAGATACTTTTGATACCTGCAGTTTTTAATTATGAAAGGAATACTTTTTCTCTGTATTTCCTCTTTACTCTTTAAACACTAATTAATTTCTGAGCATGTCAGTTTCATATTTAGTTGTTAATTGAAAAACATACTTCTAAAATTAAATTTTTAATGAAAATAATTTAAAATAGATTGTAGGTTAAGTGTTTAAAAATTCAGTCAAGTTTTATTAGAAAGGGCCAAACCATTGGGAATTTAGAAGATGGCTCAAATTAAAGTGAGGATAATTTCTAAAGTGTGAAATTTTCATTTTATGCGTTTTGATGGCATCTATCCTAGGAAAAAACTGTAGCACCAATTATCTGTTTAACTGAATGCAGTTAACCTGCAAATGCAAGTTGATTAATATACAAATGCAAACGTCACTTTGCCATGTGCATATAAAACTTCACTTGGATAATATTTTGATAGCTAGATATATTGATTATATAATGTGTGTCTGCAGTATATGTGGTCATAAAATTACTTGAGGTAATAGTAATTCTATGCAATAAAAAAAGGAAATTTTTAATACATCTTATGAAGATTTTCAAGATTACAAGAGTAGAGGTAATATAATAAAGCCCTCTATACCCCTTAACTTGCTTCAGAACCATCAATTTCCTGCTATTTCAAAAGTAAATTTTGGCTAGAAATAACTGATGACAACAGTATAGTTTAGTGTATTTGTACCTTTAAAGTCCATTTTGGAGGTCATTTAGCTTTGTTTGTTGGCATGAACTTAAAAGGAGACACCTTTAGGATGTTTATCTTGTTCTGCTTATGTTGAAAAGTCGTTTGTTTTTCATATTTGTGGAAAACATCAGCTGAAGCTAAGTCCTTTTTTAGAACAAGATTGGAATACCAAAATGAATAATAGTGAGAAAAGAGGTCCAGATAAACTCAATGACTTGGATAAACTGCTTTGTAGTACCACCATTTCTGGGAAAAATACATCTTATTTAGAAAAGTTAGTTCCTTTGAATTTTATGCATAAAAGTTTTCCCTGTGGGATTAATAGAGAGCAGGGAAGACTTCCATGTAATGCAGTTTTCCAAATTTAGAAAAAGAAAAAAAAAAAAAGCAGCTCTTAAGATTTTCCAAGTCTGTTTCCTCAGTCCTGGGCAGCAGGACACTGGTATCTGGGGGGGCGGGCGGGAGGCTTTCCTCTTTGGGAGCCCCGCTTGGTCACTGCGGGGCCAGCCAGTGCATGGGTCCCGGGCACTTGGTCACATACAGTCAGTTGGCTGTGTCGCTCTAAGGTCGCTCACTCTACACAATCGGAAGGTTTCAGAGCTTCACTGAAAACCTGGACGTCTTGCCCACACAATGTCATTTTTCTAATGTTCGCTCCCTTAATCCATATGGATTAGAGGCAGCATATTTTCCAAAGGGGAGGAGGAAGCTCCAGTTGGGAGAGGAGGCCAAAACATCTATAAAAAGCAGAGTAACTGTGGCCATTCAGTGTTGGAAACAAGAGCTTGCTGGGTGTGGGGGGTGGGATATATATATATATATAAAACTGTATATTTGTAGTTGTATATAGTATATATGTGTGTGTCCATGTATACATTCTTCAGCATTATGAACGAGCATAATTATTACTACACAGGCAGTTTTAAACATTAAGGGACAACTAAAATATGGCTAGTATATTCTTTAGGAATTTGAGGAAGATCACATGTTCCTTAACAATATTTAAGGGAAAAATTTTTTTGGTACTTTCCTCATGTATTTACAGCATTGCCATATAGATGATTTTGTCCTGATCTTCTGTTGGTGCTGGTCAGGCTGATTTATGTGGTCAGCAGTTGTCACCTGCATGCCTGCTATGTGCTGGACATCAGGTTGGCCGTGGAGATGCCGCAGTGAAGTCGACCAGACCCCTGCTGCCATGCAGCTTACGTTCCTAGTGGGGCAGACGGGATTTAGGTGTGTGGACCATTGTTGTTTCAGTCAGATGTTAGCATGTTGGGCTGCTCTGACTTTGTGGTTGAAAAGAGGGAACAGTTGTGTCGGCTCAGCTGCCTAGAGATCCCCACGGTGCCGATGGGTCCCTGTGCTCTGGGTAGGAGCAGGCAGGAGCCACAGGAGGGTACGTGTAGGTTGGGGTGCTCGCTGCAGTCAACAGCGCAGGGCTGCATATTTAAGGACAGGGGCTTGGATTTTCTCCTGAAGACAGTGGAGATTAAGAGTAGGTGTGAGGTGCTGTGACTGCATGTTGGAAGAAGAGGTGACAGGTGTGCAGAATAGAAGCAGAAGCTACCTCTGTAGTCCTCGTAGGAGATAACAGTGGGATGATGGCTTAGACAGGCTTCCCTGGTGGCTCAGCAGTAAAGAATCCACCTGCCAGTGCTGGAGCCGCAGGAAACTTGGGTCCCATCCCTGGGTCGGGAAGATCCCTTGGAGGAGCAAATGGCAACCCACTCCACTATTCTTGCCACGATAATCCCATAGACATAGGAGCCTGGCAGGCTATCGTCCATGGGGCCACAGAGTCAGACAAGACTGAACAACTGAGCATGTGCACATGATGACAGATACCAGGTTTTCACAGGTGGGTGGTGAATGTGGTCAGCTTGGGAGGATGTCTTTGGGAAACAGGAGCTGGTGGAAAGACGGGGTGTGAAGGAAAGAGAGGAGTCAAGGATGATGACTCCAAAGTTTTTGGCCTAAACAGTTGGGTTCTGACTGGGGGAAAGCAGATTTGTGGGCTAGAAATTTAAAACCTCTTTGGATGTTGTGAAGATGAAATGGTTGTTACACCAAGTAGGCATTTAGAAGAGTGTGTATCACAGTGAGGGGTTAGGTGTGGGGCATGGCGTTGGAAGCTATCAGTTTATGGATTAAGTTAAAAATCACAGACTGGATGAGGTTACATGGTACAGAGGAGAAGAGGACTGACAGCCCCTGGAGGTGATCCACTTAGAAGTCAAGTAGGGACTTCCCTGGGGGTCAAGTGGTTAGGACTCTGCACTGTTACTGCAGAGGGTCTGGGTTCCATGGTCAGGAAACTAAGATCCCAGGAACCCCATGATGTGGCTGAAAGAAATAAGTCCAGTAGAGGAATGGCAGGGGCAGGGAGTCCAAAGGAGACAGAAAAAATGGTTAGTAAGAAATAAATGCGAAAGACTAGAGATCTCTTCAAGAAAATTAGAGATACCAGGGGAACATTTCGGGCAAAGATGGGCACAATAAAGGACAGAAATGGTATGGGCCTAACAGAAGCAGAAGACATTAAGAAGTGGTGGCAAGAGTACACAGAAGAACTGTACAAAAAAGATCTTCATGACCCAGATAATCACGATGTGTGATCACTCACCTAGAGCCAGACATCCTGGAATGTGAAGTCAAGTGGGCCTTAGAAAGCATCACTATGAACAAAGCTAGTGGAGGTGATGGAATTCCAGTTGAGCTGTTTCAAATCCTAAAAGATGATGCTGTGAAAGTGCTGCACTCAGTATGCCAGCAAATTTGGAAAACTCAGCAGTGGCCACAGGACTGGAAAAGGTCAGTTTTCATTCCTATCCCAAAGAAAGGCAATGCCAAAGAATGCTCAGACTACCGCACAGTTGCACTCATCTCACACGCTAGTAAAGTAATACTCAAAATTCTCCAAGTGAGGCTTCAACAGTACATGAACTGTGAAATTCTAGATATTCAAGCTGGATTTAGAAAAGGCAGAGGAACCAGAGATCAAATTGCCAACATCCATTGGATAATCGAAAAAGCAAGAGAGTTCCCGAAAAACATCTGCTTTATTGACTATGCCAAACCCTTTGACTGTGTGGATCACAACAAACTGTGGAAAATTCTTTAAGTTAGAAATACCAGACCACCTGACCTGTCTCTTGAGAAATCTGTATGCAGATCAGGAAGCAGCAGTTAGAACTGGACATAGAATAATAGACTGGTTCTGAATAGGGAAAGGAGTATGTCAAGGCTTTATATTATCACCCTGCTTATTTAACTTCTATGCAGAGTACATCATGAGAAATGCTGGGCTGGAAGAAGCACACGCTGGAATCCAGATTGCTGGGAGAAATATCAATAACCTGAGATATGTAGATGACACCACCCTTCTGGCAGAAAGCGAAGAACTAAAGAGGCTCTTGTTGCAAGTGAAAGAGAAGAGTGAAAAAGTTGGCTTAAAGCTCAACATTCAGAAAACTAAGATCATGGTGTTTGGTCCCTTCACTTCATGGCAAATAGATGGGGAAACAGTGGAAACAGTGACAGACTTTATTTTTTTGGGCTCCAAAATCACTGCAGATGGTGAGGTGACTGCAGCCATGAAATTAAAAGACGCTTACTCCTTGGAAGAAAAGTTATGACCAACCTAGACAGCATATTAAAAAGCAGAGACATTACTTTGCCAACAAAAGTCCATCTAGTCAAAGCTGTGGTTTTTCCAGTAGTCATGTATGGATGTGAGACTTGGACTATAAAGAAAGCTGAGCGCCAAAGAATTGATGCTTTTGAACTGTGGTGTTGGAGATGACTCTTGAGAGTCCCTTGGTTTGCAAGGAGATCCAACCAGTCCATCCTAAAGGAAATCAGTCTTTAATATTCATTCATTGGAAGGACTAATGCTGAAGCTGAAATTCCAATACTTTGGCCACCTAATGCAAAGAACTGACTCATTTGAAAGGACCTTGATGGTGGGAAGGATTGAAGACAGGAGGAGAGAGGGTCAACAGAGGATGAGATGGTTGGATGGCATCACTGACTCAATGGACATGAGTTTGAGTAAACTTTGGAAATTGGTGATGGACAGGGAGGCCTGGTGTGCTGCAGTTCATGGGGTTGCAAAGAGTTGGACACGAGTGAGCGACTGAACTGAATTGAATAAGAGAAAACCTAGGAGACTTAGAGAAGATAATGCTGTAAGGAAAAGAGAATCATCACCTGCTACTGAGAGGTAGAATTGATACAAGGTCAGAAAAGACTTAGATAACAGAGAGGGTGCTGTTTTTTCTTAGAGGTGCTTTTTATTTATTTGTTTGTTTGTTTTGAGTTTCAAGCACCTGGTGATGGAGGAGTGGGAGAAGGATGAGAGAATGGAGACAGTTTATTTATGTAGACAACTCCAAAAAGGGAATTTCCATCATGGGAAAAGCAGAATGTGGATAGTAGCTGGAGGGGCTGTGGCGCCAAGAGTGTCCCCTCCCTCTGTATGGCCGATGGACATAAGGTGTATTTATGTATCAAAGGAAGCCATTCAGGAAGGAGGGAGAAACGGGTGATGGTGAGGGGAGCACAGGAGCCACTGTAGAAGGACTGAGATCTGAGAGGATGTGACAGGAAACAGGGCAGAGCCTGTTATATAATTTAAGACCTGGTATTTTTAGACCCATTACTTATGTCTCTCATCCTTTCCTGGGAAGAATTCCTGTGATTCAGTCACTTAAAACTCTGCGTTTAATGTGCGTTCAAGGATCCGTGCTGCCTCCTGGAGTTCAGTGAATGTTTCGGGATGGGGTTGAGAGGCTGAAGGACTCTGAAGTAGGGTGATGGTCCTAGGAAGAGCAAGGCCAAAGAGAACTCAGGAGAGTTGTTTTCAAGTGAAAAAGATCCAGAGTGAGTGGCATTGTTTGGAGTTTGCAGACAGGAAACATATCTGTGTGTGTTGATCCCATTGTTTCACAAATTTGAGGTTTTTAGCCCCGCTAGCCAAAGTGCAGATGCTGTTGAAATAATCATGTCTATAGCCGGTCCTTTTTATTCCTTCTTAGTTTCTCCTTAGGAAGAAACAGTCATTTTCTCTTTTGCATTTCTGTACTTTTGGGACATTTTACTAGGGCTTAATATAATAAGATGCTTTTTGAAGATGCTGTTCTTGAGGTAATTTTGAATATTTAAACATTCATGTTTCCCATAATTTTCATAATTCTTTCCTCAGAGGTGAATCAGCTGAAATAACAAATCTTTAAGTTATAAAGCATCTGTTTAGTCATTTTAGTCATAAAAATAATGACTTTAATGAAAGCCTACTTTTGTCTGAAATTCCGTACTGTAACATCAGTGTTAAACTGTGGATGATGTTATCACTTTTAAATTAATAGGTTTTATTTTCTAGTTTTCAGCTTCCTTTTTATTTCTATTTACTTTGGAGAACATTAATTTGTCCACATGTCCTTTACAAAGTATAAAACAGACAATTTTGTTCTCTATGAAATAAACCCAGTGAAGCTGACATCTAACAAAATGTTTCTTTTCTAGCATTTCTTTACCAGATTTCATTTTATTTTGTTAACCTAGGTGTCATAAATATTATCTTGAGGCCAGTAGATGATCATGACAATTCATAAAAGTAATCTTAATTTTCTACATAATGTCTCGTTTACAATTTAAAACTACTGGTATGTTTTTTCATGACCGATGGTGAACTCATATCTTTATTTTTTGTTTTACAGGTTGATGTGTGAAACTGTGAGATATGAAAGACATGAAGCCAACGAAGTTTTGTACTAGTAGGTGTTGCCTTGTTCTTTGTACCGTGTGTAATACAGCCACTAAATGATGCACTTAAAGTATCAGAGAATTACTAGGGACCCCTTGTCAAGTCAGTGTTACTTAATTTTGCATTAACTTTTATTACATATTGTAGCAATGGGAAGCATTTTAGCTGTTTCCTGTCATAAAGTAAAAGTTTTCAGCCCTTTGCTGATAAGTCCACATATGCATTTACGTGTCTCTCATGTAGTTCAGAGATGGTATTTGACATCATGGAGTATTTTGACTTTTATTGTAATGAAATGAGAAATAGTCTGGACTGGAGTTTTCCAAAGGAACAAAATGTATACATTCCCACCATCACGCCAGCTATTGAACCCGGGCCCTAGCGGTGAAACCGTAGAGTCCTGACCTCTGGACCACCAGCAGGAAAATAAGCTGCCCATGTCTCTCTGGGCTTCGTTTCTTCCTTAAATCATATTGATATTCTTTTTAAGGTGTGTAACACACCCCTTCAAACAATGGCAACTAGTTTCTTAAAGAATGTGATAAGCGCGCAGTAGATAAATATTGGTGTCCTAAGGATGTGGAGGTTCTGATCTGCTAGACGTATAATTTTGCTGATAATGTTTGCCATGAGTGATGCTGTTCTGTTGACTTTCCTTCCTGTTTTTCAAGGCATTTACTAAATAATTACTACTTTTCATGCATATTATAAGGAGTCTTTATTGAAATAAATAAGATACAGCATCTTCCCTTAAGGAGACTTTAATCTTTTGGTAGAAGTACAAATAAAAGAAAAAGGAAAATAGCAACAACAAAAACTAGCCAACCAGAATGACTGAGACCATAGGTTTGCACAGAAGGGGTGCAGGGGAGGGTCTGGGAGAGGTGGCCCTTTGCTCTACGTCTCCTAGTGTGTCTGGTGTGTCGGGAGACTTTCTTGGCAGGAGGCACCATGTCTACAGGGGCACAGAGAGGGGAGGGGCCTGGCCTCACAGTGGCCTGGGCAGTTGTGGGGTCAAGAGAAGAGGTAGGTTCTAGTCACGTTTGCTTGTGAACGTGTTGTTAAAAAAAGTCATGCTGGCTTCTTTAGGCGGCTGGAAATGAGTGCTTTTCCTTCTCAATTACATTTTATTATGGAAAATCACAGACGTACACAGTGTTAGTGACATGGTAATAAAAGAGACCCCCATGGCTTCCTTATGCCGCACTGTCCACTGATCACCGTCAGTGCTTTATCTCTTACTCCACCTCCAGTAGATTATTTTGAAGGAAATCCAGACATATCAATTCACCCGTAATTGTTTTGATGTATTTTTATCTTTAAAAGATAGATTCACACACACACACAAAGTTTAGCCACAGTATCATCATCAAACCTCAAAACATAATTCTTTCATATCATGAAAGTTAATTTTTGGGGGTACAGTTTGTTTATTGGTTGGTATCTTTCTTAAGTGTCTTTTAATCTGCTGGTAAGTGGCTAGTTTTCAAGCAGCAAAATGATGTGCCCAGAGGCCTTCCAGCCCTGCTCATTCCCTCAAAGATAGGATCTGTGTCTGTCTGAAACCACGGTGGGGAGAGCTGGATTGAGTGGACTGGCAGGGACATCTGTCAGGAGGCCACTGCCAGAATCTGAGAGGATGATGCTTGAACTGGGACAAAGACAGAAGAAAGGGGACAGTCAGGTGGACTTTTTTCTTTTTAATTTTGGCTGCACTGGGTCTCCATTGTGGTGCTCAGGCTCAGAGGTTGTGATGTACAGGCTTAGTTGCCTGAGGCATGTGGGATCTTAGCTTGAACCTAAGTCCCCTGCATTGGAAGGCAGATTCTGAACCACTGGACCCCACCAAGGAAGTGCCGTGGATGGATTTTAGAAGAAGACATGGGTGGATCTGATGCGGGATGGTTCTTGGCTGTCTATACCCATCTTGGGCTTCAAAGGCCGTACATCAATAGAGTAAAGTAGAAAATAACTAGGATGTAATTGGTAGTGAGAAAACTCACATTGGGGGCAAATGCCCTTAATATATTTTACCCTTGAAGGAATCAACATGTAAATAACTTAGACTGTTAGTTCTCTTTTAAGAGCAATTAAAAGCCGCCTGTGGAATGGGTATAGGTATGTTAGGGTTGATGAGCTCTATGAGTATTGTTAATCTGTTTCCGCAGTCCAGCGGCAGTCAGGGTCAGCGCTCTGTTAGTTTGTCCTTTCCCCCTGAAACATGATCTGGGCCGTGTTGGCGATGAGATAACAGCACACCGGTAACAAGCCCTCTGTCCATCCCGCATACGTGAATCCAAGCTTTGTGTGTGCTAGTTTGCTCCCTCCTTACAGCCGGATCTTTTCATCACCGCTGCTTTACGTGGGAGGGCCCTGAGGCTTGGAGAGAACAAAAACCTGCCTGCAGAGCACTGCTCAACATGGGGTCTGGACTCGCCCTCCCAGCCCTGGTGACTCTGCAGCCTCAGCTGTCCCCCCATACAGCAGCATCCCCACCCGCTTCATGCCTCCTTAGAAGATGATGTCATGAGCATGTGGGGTGAGGACCGCATCTCTCCATGGGGTGGAGGGCGCCTCCCCAAGGGGCTAGGGCGGCCCCTGCAACTCACCAGCCCTTCTGCCCACATTGTCTTGGCTTCCTAACAGTTATTATTTATTATCTATTTAAATGGAAGGTACATTGCAGTGTTTTAAATATACTTGGTTTTTTTTAAAAAATAAAGTCAGTTTAGGCCATGAATAGGAACTCTGCTGATCATGGACAGCCGTGACTTGGAATATCCTACGCTGATACTGCATTTGGGCTGGAATTTGCAGCCCGAGTTGATTGTGTTAATTTTTCCTTTTGACGAATTAGAATCAGTTGGCAGTGTAAGCAGTGAAGAGTCTGTGGGTCATGATTTCATAAGACCAAAAGTTCAGAGACTGAGTGTATATTCAGCCAATCACGTTCCCAGGCTTTGGCCGACCTCATGTGAAGGATGATGGATTCCTCTCTGATCCGTGAACAGACTTGTTTTTGCTCTGAGCGGCTGGGGTAGGTGCATTTTAAAAATGAAAGAACATCTGTATTTGGGGTGCGTTAAACTCCTGTGATGATTTAGTAATGCCACCCCTTTCTGGGGACCTCTTATTACTGCCTCATGGGGTTAATGGCTTGTCTGCTTGAGCTTGGAGAACACAGCATAGCTGGAATATCAGAGACTTTCAGAATTTGGTTTTATAACCAAGAGTTGAGTATTTGTTTTCCATACTATATTTGTGTGCTGGTGACTTTGAAGACTAGAATTTTTATAATTTCACCAGGTAAATCTAGTACTCTTAATCCACCTCTGTGCCTCACTTTTCTCATCTGTCAAATGGAGACAGTGATCACAGGGTCCCTGCTTTGGTGCCAGTGTGAGGCTGATATGCAGGGCCCTGTGTGGAGAACACAGAGCAGGCACACGCGGTCAGAAATGTTGCTGTTCTCATCATTTAGATTTTGTTCTCCCATTGTTTTAGCTGCTTTAGGCTTTGTTGAGGAAGGAATTATGACAACAGTGTTCTATCAGTAACTCCCCTGACGTTACTTTAACATGAGCAGTATGGCAGAGTGCCATTTTAAGTGGTATTGCGATTCAGGGGAGAGTTGTGATTTTGATGAAATGGAATTGTTAGAGTGTAGACTTTCCCATTTAGGATCTAGTATTTGTTATCCTAGAAAGTTAGGTATCGTTAGCTGAGCTTTACACAGTGGGCAAAAAAAATCAGGTTAATTCTCCCTTCCTTTTATTTGTTACCGACTGTATATGGTGGTTTTGCTGGCTTGGAAGTGCTGAGTGGGACAGTATGCATTTCATACCTGGGGGACTTTAGAGAACTTAAGAAAGGAGCTAAACAAATGTGTCCATTCTCATTTTCATTAATGGGTAGCCATCCTCACCAGTTTGGTTTAGTATCTAGTGAAGTGCTAAAAAACCTTTGGATAAGAAATTCAGCCATCAAAATGTGTTTTGTTTTTTAAATTTAAAGCACACACAGACACTCTGTAAACTCAGGCAGCTGTCCTGCACTCCCGCTATCCACACAATGGGTGCTTTGGTTTCCAAAAGAGTTTTCATAGCACTTAGGTATGGGGTTTATTCCCCTTTATTGCAGAAGAGGAAATGGTCCCTTTATTAGAAAAAGTTAGATTGAGATCAGTGGCATCTTTTAAGGCAATGTCATCTAAATCTACATCCTGTAGAACTTTGGCCCAGCCGCCCCTCTCCCAGGACCTCGCAGTCTCTTCTGTCTGTGAGGTGGTTTCTGGTTTCCACAGTAGCCTGTGTCCAGCTGTCACCTCTCCCTATCCCCTCCAATCCCCTACTGCATCAGTGGCCAGCCTGCTCAGATCTGCCTGAACCCCTGTCCCCTCCTCCCCGCTGAGGAGGAGCAGCCCCTTCCCTGAGGTGTTGCTCCCCTCCCCTCGTCCCTCCTCCCCCTTGGAGCTGTTGCTTTGTGCTGTTGCTTCCCCCACCGCCCCCATCCCTGGGTCCTTGTCCAGACTTATAGGATAAAGATGCTCAACTGTGAGCTTGGTATGTTGTGATGTACACAGGTGCTGTGTGTAAGTATGAAAATATCCGTGGATACATGCCTACCCACAAATAGGCTTACTTAAGATTGTTTAATGTACATATGGTGATAGTTTAAGGTTTCTTAGCAATACTTTAAAAATACAATATTTTTATGTTTACTTTTAATCTTTGAAAATGTTTTCTTTTTGTGATGAATCAAAGAGCAGCGAAATAAAAACATTTAAAAATGCATTTGGTTTGTGAACTCCATCAGGGCAGAAACTACACTGGGTTAGATTTACGCTTGTGTTGCCTAGCACAGACGTTTGCATCTTGTCTGTTCTCGCTGTTATTGTTTTGCATTGACTTGAAAGGAGTTACTCCTTTGCTAGATCAGCAGAGAAAGACCTTCTTTATGGTCTTTCAGGTAAAGCAGCCTGCATGTTGGGGCTGGGTGTTAGGTTCTTTGTATTGATTTTCTGTGAAACTCCTTAGTGTGAATAAAAGCCTGAACTCTTCTTAAATTACGCTGTTGAAAGTTACGTGTGGTCAGCAGACGAGGTTCCCTCCCTGTGCTCCCTCATCAGTGTGGCCGCAGTGCTGTGAGCTGGCAGTACGTGTCAACCCTGGCCTTGACGGTGGGGTGGGCAGGTTTGGTGTGGGTTTGTTTCTGGACGGCTGCAAGTTCTTTTTAGCATTTCTGGTGCCAGTTTTCTCTAGGTGAGGAACAGGTTTAGCCTGAGAATGAAACTGTAGTGTGTAACTGAAGAACGTACATGTGTGAATTTCACTAACCAGTGGTAGTTTTCAGAAGAGTTTTTGGCTCCTCTGTTAAATTTGAGAAATTAATTGTCCCTCAAGTCCTCGGGTTTAGCCGTCTGCCCTCAGTATAGCTGAATCACTGATGAATGGATTGTCATAAATTGAAATCTGCATGGATGTTTTTTCTTTCATTCAAAAAAAGTTTGAGTAACTTCATAACACTTAAGACCTCACTCCTTCATTTTGTTTTTAAAATGAATTTTATAAAGTTAAGAATGACTATATGTGGAGTCTTTAGAATCTTTGGGTTTACTAGTTCTTTAGTTGTTTATATCATTCCCTTTGCTGGTTTAATGAACTACCCTGGTTAAAAAAAAACTATGTCCACATAGTCCCTCATTTTCAAAATACTGACTTTTTAAAATAAAAATATTTTCAAAATACGTTAATATATTCAAAATGAAATATTTTCAAAGTATTTAGCTGAAATAGCCTCAATATTTCCATCGGTGATCAGAGTTCTTACCAATTTTACTATTTGTTGGTTTTAAGCCACTATAGCTTGTTGAGAGGAAATTAAGGATTTTCTGAAAAACTTAATGTTATAATGATGCTTTTTTTCCTTCTGAGTTTTTATTGACAAAAGTGAAGTAGCTTCTTATGATTTGGAACTTTTAGGAAATGGAACAGAAAGTCAGCCTCTAGTTGTAATATGTGTTTTCTTGAGTGTGGAAATTTGTGGTTATGTGCTTGTATATAATTAAATATTATGAAGTATATAATTTTATAGAACAATATTGCTGTTCTTTACGTCAGAAATATGCATGTTAACCGTTGGTAAAGGACTCTTTCTGTCGCATGTCCTGTGCCTGATGCCTGAGTACGGCTGATGCGTGTGCTTCGGCTTTCTTTGGACGGTGATCTGGTGTTGTCAGGGTTGCATACTGTTGGCTCCTTAACTTTTCTAATGAGCTTACTCTCTGCCATTGGCTGCACAAAAATATATCATATATATTTTGTCTTGGAGCATAAGGCTTAGAGTCCCATCAGGGAACAACAAAAAAGTTATTAAACTTTTTGGTAAATCCAGTAGCAGAAGTGATGGTAATACATTTGTGAAAAAGAGCACAATTCTGATGTATCAATTCCATCTGCATGTTGGAAGGTGGCGATTGTCAGGGCTACAGTTTTAAGCCCCAGAACACTTCATTCATGGGAAATTCTCCTTGATTTCATCGTGGTGGCTGTTGGTGGTAGAAGAGCTGGACGAGATTCTGTCCCCAGGGGCTAGCCATGTCCCTGCTGAGAACCTCTGGTCTGAACTTGCTGCTGGGCTCCCATGAGAGGGTGGAGGCTCATCTGGTGTCAGAAGGCAGAGTTAGTCCTGCTCTGGGTTTTGGTATCATTGTGTATTTGAGAGGACACGTCTGCACCGGTCAGAAGAGACTAGTGACCGAGTGTGTGTATGTGTGGGAGGCGGGAATAGAATAAGATGTCAGACTTCAGCAGGGCCTTTGGAGGGGACCCCACAGGATGTGGTGGTGGGTTGTTCAGAGGAAGAAATTCAGGGAGACCTTGTGTTTCCGGTTTTATCCTTAGGCTGGATGATGTTACCAGGACAGCAGCTATAGGAAAAGAACAAGCGTTTTCCTAGCTGTGGTCTCTGGTGGCCAGCCCTCTGGGTTCCTTGCTTGCTGGCTCCACTTACTTGGTGGACTTTGGATGGTCTTCATCGTAGTTCCCACTGACAGAAGCCAGCAGGCCTGGGAGGTAACACTGCCCCCAGATGCCCGCGGCTGTTGTGTGAAGGTGTTGTCGCATCTGGGTAGTGTGCATCCTACAGTGCAGCCTCGCTTTCCAAACTGACCCAAACCCTGATGCTTGTGGGTCCACGTGGCTGGGCGCCCTCTCCGCCGGCCCTGGATGTTTCCGGTCGTATCACCCGCCGTGTTCCTGCGCGGTGGCCGCCTCTGTACCTCTGTGTGTCCTGATGCCCCGGTGGCTGTCTCCTCACGCAGCCCCATAGGGCATCCTCCACTCCCGCCCCTCCTGCCTTTACCCTGCTGCCCTTGACCTGCTCCCAGGGGAGACCCTTCCCGTAGACCCGATGCTCTCCTTGGGCACTAAATTCTTGTCCCGACTGTGTGTTTTTTGCATGGGGACCATTCCTCTAATTTCTGTTGGTTGACATCCCACCCCCCTCCCCTTTAAATACACACACATACACAGGCCAGATGTCAGGTGGCTGGCAGGGGTGGGTGTGAAGCTCTGTGTCCACGAGGACAGGAGTGCCCTTGCCTGAAGTTTCTTTCTTACTCCATCCCTCCTACCCTTTTTGAAGCCTTTTGGCTACTTGGGCTTCACTTAAATTTTCATATTGTATTAACAACTGAATTAAGTGGCTTCCCTCCATATTACTTTTTTGCCGTCTGATAATCAGCTTTCTGACTTAATCTGTTTTCTTCTGAGTAATTAGCTTATTATTCCCCCCCACCCCCCCACCGCCATGCCATGCCATCAGCTTGCACTAGGTCCTTATACTCTGCCTCCTAAAGGGGAACCGGGGACCACGCAGCTGCTCCCAAAGCCGTTTCATGGGGAGACACCGCCACCCTGTGGACATCTACGTCACGACGGTCTTTAACCCTCACATCCTTTTTCTAGTTTCTGGTAAACTGAAACTCAGGGCTTTGACTTTCAGACACTTTGACACCTCACCTGAGTTAGTGTCTATTCAGCTATTAATTAACTTATTAATAAAATATCTGGGTGCCAGTCGAGCATCCTCTAGTGTGTCCGTGGAAATACTGATGAGTAGAGGAAAAGACTTCTGAGATAATGAGAGGAAAGACTTCTGAGAGAATGATGCTCTGCTTCTTGAGAACAAGTCCAGAGTGGCTGGGAACCCAGCAGAGTGACTCACTTTATCTGCAAGGTACTAAAATGTTTCTCAGAGGAAGTGGTCGTTAACCTGGAATTCAAAGGGTGAGTAAGGAGTTCACTAGGCTGAAGGTACCCTTTAGGAGCTGGAAGAGCAGGTTTGTTCGAAGGCCCTGAGGCACAGGCGGAGGAAACAGTGTAGGCTGGTGAGTGGCATGCAGTCTGAAGCCCAAGACTTGTTGAGGCTGAGAGCAGAGAGGAAAGGTGTAGGTGAGTTGTGAGGTGGCTGTGAGGGAGAGAAAGAGGAAGAGACCAGTGTTCTGTGTCCCTGCTCTGCAAGGGGCTTGGTATGTACTGTGTGAGTAGATCAGAGTGACGTTGTGAAGAAGGACTAATATCCCCATTTCTCGGTTGAGGAATCAGAGCCCCAGGGGCTGACGCCACCAAGATCACACTGCTGGGGTGACAGAATGCGTGCTCCAAACCTTTTCTCTTTGCAGGGCATCAGACTGCTGCTTTTAGGTGCTGGTGGTCGTCGGGGCTGGGCTTCCTCCTGTCCAGGTTGTCAGCAGAAGCATGTCTCGATCTCCATCCCCTGAGCAGATGCTGCCAAGATCCTGCCCCGCTCTAGGAGCTGCGGCTCCTGGCCCTGTCTGCAGGGGGCCCCATGCAGGCGGAGCGAGACACCTAGATTGCTCAGGGATGAGAAATGGAGAGAGAAAAGCACAAGACAGAATAAATTAGATGGGATAAGTATTTTGGAGTGTGGGAATCAAGTGAGAAGACCTTATTGAAGAAGTGGTGTTAGACCCATTCCTTTGGGGTGCAGGGTGACTTAGAAAGCGGGGAGATACCATCCAGGACGGGGGTTTATGCTGAGGAGCAGAGGGAAGTGAGGTGGGAAGAGTGGGACCAGGTTACAGTAGCCTCTTCCTGCCATTCCAAGGCTGCACCTGCCCTTCTGGTTTAGCCCAGAAGGCGTGGGCATCTAGACTGGTCAGTCGTGATGGCTTTTTAGGGTCCTTCTGTCTGATCACACGGCATGGCGAATCGGTCATTTTATGATGTCCTGTTTATATTTTGCTTGCTTGTTTTGTTTGGCTTGATTCATTTTCTCTCTGTTGACAGAATCAAAACAGAAGTTCTTCTGTGGGCGTTGTCATACCCTGGGCTTTGTGGCTTTCATCTTGTCAGGTGTAGGATGGGAAGTGTTGGAATCAAATCGTTTGTCCACTGGAGTTCTTAGCTCCGTCTAAAACTTGTAGGTCTTCTCTATGTGTCTATTTGGGTGATCAGGGGCCTCTGAAGTCTCTAGGTGTCTCTTTTCTCCCTGTTACTGGTGATGTAACACTAATGTCATTTGGAAATGGTCAGTTACTCTGAAATTCAGCTTTTACCATTTTGGCAATCCTTGATGGTACTCCTGAGCTCATAATTTTAAAACATTAAATAACTGGGAAAAATATAAATGATGTTAGTGAATAAAGTTAGTTGTATCCATAGTGACTGACTTGTAGTATTTTTTTCCCCTTGCCATTTGTTCCTGTTAGGCTTGTGATTATTATTCTACCAGTCAGTCTTCTGTTAGCCAGCTGTGTTGCCACATATGTCTGCAAACAAGATCTCAGATTCATTTTGCTTCCCCTCCAAGTGTAGAGAAGTTTGATGCTGTTACTGCTAGGTAATTTCTTTTTCTTCATTTCTTTTTAAAAAATAGTCATTACTTGGCACATATAGAGTCCCACGGTGACAGGTGCCCTGTGGGAAGAGGTGTGGTTGCAGATGTTGAAGGAAAGTAGGTTATGTCTGCATTGGAACACTGCCTGCCTGACACATAGTTATAAATGCAGGAGAGGGCAGGGTAGCATGGTGGTTTCTAACGAACTCAGGAGACTTTTCTGGCCAATTGAGTAAAACAGATTTTATTGGTGGCATCTCACCATGAGAAACTTGAGACTCATTGTTTTTGTATTCTTGGTTCTAAGTAGCTTGCTTTTATAAGAAAGCCTACCTCAGTGATCGGTGCAGATAAACAGAAGAAAACAATAGAATGGGAAAGACTAGAGATCTCTTCAAGAAAATTAGAGATACCAAGGGAGCATTTCATGTAAAGATGGGCTCAATAAAAGACAGAAATAGTATGGACCTAACAGAAGCAGAAGATATTAAGAAGAGGTGGCAAGAATACACAGAAGAACTACACAAAAAAGATCTTCACGACCCAGATAATCGTGATGCTGTGATCACTCACCTAGAGCAGTCATCCTGGAATGTGAAGTCAGGTGGACCTTAGGAAGCATCACTATGAACAAAGCTAGTGGAGGTGATGGAATTCCAGTTGAGCTGTTTCAAATCGTAAAGGATGATGCTGTGAAAGTGCTGCACTCAGTATGCCAGCAAATTTGGAAAACTCAGCAGTTGCCACAGGACTGGAAAAAGTCAGTTTTCATTCCAATCCCAAAGAAAGGCAATGCCAAAGAACGCTCGAACTACCACACAATTGCACTCATCTCACACACTAGTAAAGTAATACTCAAAATTCTACAAACCAGGCTTCAGCAATACATGAACTGTGAACTTCCAGATGTTCAAGCTGAATTTAGAAAAGGCAGAAGTACCAGAGATCAAATTGCCAACATTCACTGGATCATCGAAAAAGCAAGAGAGTTCCAGAAAAACATCTACATCTGCTTTATTGACTAGGCCAAACCCTTTGACTATGTGGATCACAACAAACTGTGAAAAATTCTGAACAAAATGGGAATACTAGACCACCTGACTTGCCTCCTGAGAAATCTGTATGCAGGTCAGGAAGTAACAGTAAGAACTGGACATAGAACAGTATACTGGTTCCAAATCCAGAAATGAGTACATCAAGGCTATAAATCGTCACCCTGCTTATTTAACTTCTATGCAGAGTACATCATGAGAAATGCTGGGCTGGAGGAAACACAAGCTGGAATCAAGATTGCCGGGAGAAATATCAATAACCTGAGATATGCAGATGACACCACCCTTATGGCAGAAAGTAAAGAGGAACTAAAGAGCTTCTTGTCGAAAGTGAAAGAGGAGAGTGGAAAAATTGGCTTAAAACTCAACATTCAGAAAACTAAGATCATGACATCTGGTTCCGTCACTTCATGGCAAATAGATGTGGAAACAGTGGCAAACTTTATTTTTTTGGGCTCCAAAATCACTGCAGATGGTGACTGCAGCCATGAAATTAAAAGACGCTTACTCCTTGGAAGAAACATTATGACCAACCTAGACAGCATATTAAAAAGCAGAGACATTACTTTGCCAACAGAGGTCCATCTAGTCAAAGCTATGGTTTTTTCCAGTAGTCATGTATGGATCTGAGAGTTGGACCATAAAGAAGGCTGAGCACTGAAGAATTGATGCTTTTGAATTGTGGTGTTGGAGAAGACTCTTGAGAGTCCCTTGGTTTGCAAGGAGATCCAACCAGTCCGTCCTAAAGGAGATCAGTCCTGAATATTCATTGGAAGGACTGATGCTGAAGCTGAAACTCCAATACTTTGGCCACCTGATGCGAAGAGCTGACTCATTTGAAAAGAGCCTGACACTGGGAAGGATTGAGGCCATGAGCAGAAGGGGACAACAGAGGATGAGATGGTTAGATGGCATCACCGACTCAATGGACATGGGTTTGAGTAAACTTTTGGAATTGGTGATGGACAGGGAGGCTTGGCGTGCTGCGGTCCATGGGGTCACAAAGAGTCAGACGTAACTGAGCAACTGAACTGACCGACTGATAAGATATGACTCTTTAAAAGAGACAACTCAATAATAAAGACATTATTAGCAACATGAATGGACCTAGAGGTTATCATATTGAGTGAACTAAGAGAAAGACAAATGTATGATGTCACTTAAATGTAGAATCTAAGAAAGGATGCAACACTGCTGTGTTTAAAGTGGATAATCAACAAGGACCTACTGTACAGCACATGGAACTCTGCTCACTGCTATGTGGCAGCCTGGATGGGAGGAGAGTTTGGGGGAGGATGGATATACATGTCTGTGTGTGTGTGTGTGTGTGTGTGTGTGTGTGTGTGTGTGTGTGTGTGTGTGTGTGTGTGTGTGTGTGTGTGTGTGTGTGTATAGCGCTATATATATATAGGGCTGCGTCTCTTTGCTGTCCACCTGAAGCTATCACAGCACTGTTAATCGGCTGTGTATGTGCTCAGTCACTTAGTCATGTCTGACTCTTTGCAACCCCATGGACTATAGCCCACCAGGTTCCTCCATCCATGGTATTTTTCAGGCAAGAATAGTGGAGTGGGTTGCCATCTTCTTCTCCAGGGGATCATCCTGACCCAGGGATCGAACCTGTGTCTCCTGCGTCTCCTACATTGGCAGGCAGCTTCTTTACCACTGAGCCAAGCTAATGCCATCAGCCATGCTCCAATACAAATAAGCTTTTTTTTTTTTTAAGAGTAAGGACTTCAAAATGAAAGTTTTTGCCACTGGTACCCCCCCCCCCCCCCACACACACAAATAATGGTACAAATGAATTTATCTTCAAAATAGAAATAGAGTTACAGATGTAGAACAATAAGGTATGGTTACCAGAGGGTAATAGAGGAGATCCTGGTTTGGTTCCTGGGTTGGAAAGATCCTCTGAAGAAGGAGAAGGCTACCCACTCCAGTACTCAGGCCTGGAGAATTCCACGGACTGTGTAGTCCATGGGGTCACAGAGAGCTGGACACGACCGAGCAACTTTCACTTTCACAAATGTATATATAAAACAGATTCGCTTTGCTTTACACCTGAAACCAACAAACTATTGTACATCAATATACTCTGATAAACCTTTTTAAAAATCAGAGCGTTTTGACTGTCACGTTTCGTGTAGCAGATAGTACGTGCCCACCAAATCCAGTCCAGTGTTGAAATGGCCATTCTCTGCAAATGCCTCCTGCAACAAACACAGCTCTTGTGAGTTAAGATTTGAATTTTTTGGAAAAGGGAGAGAAACAGCTCATCCATCAGGCAAATGACATTATAGTAAGTGGGAGAGGTCTAGATGACCAGTTTCTTATCTTCACTTTTTAAATCTTTGCCACGGCTTTCCTGGTATGAAGCGTCAGCCCTCTTTGTAGGATAATTGGTGGGTGTTCAGGGGACCAGAGTGTTTACTGTCACAGTGTTTTGTCCATTTTGGACGTGGGTTGTTTCTTCACGTGTGTTTTCTGATCAGCACCGGGACAGCTGAGTTTACAAACCTTGTGTTTGTTTTGTCCAGAGTAATTTTACCTTCCACATGGACCTATATGGAATATCTAAAGAGCCAGGGGATGTTTGTTATACTCTCTGTGTCATGGTTCATCTGGACCCTGGTGACATTTATTGTTCTTCTTACCTTGATAACAGTTCATTATTTGTGTTTACTGGGTCACGTGCCTAGTTAGTCAGTGGTGATCAGCCTCAGTTTCCTAGTTTTCTCGATCTCATTTCTGTTGACCAGTCTTTTGGTGATAAAGGGAGCTTTGTAAGTGCTTCGAGAGCAGATAAGTTTATAAGATAATTTGTTTTCTTCTTTTTGTTTCAGTGATTTATTACTTGTTGTTAAAAAATTTAAACCATTCTTGCATCTGGCAGAACAGAGTTTTACTCCCCAGAAATCAGAATTAATAATACATATTGTCACCATATAGGAAGAGAAGTACATTTGCCCTCCCATCCCCCCAAATTAGGTGAATCATTGTTAACTGCAAAAGCTCATGACTAAAGACTGGAGAGAAAAGGGTATAAATTATTTTTTGAAGTACTTTACATTTTCATTTGTGAAATCATTTTGCTTTGATGGTTTCTTTGGAACTAAACTTGATAGTAATTTTCCTTCATGTTTTCTTGAGGCTTTGCTATTGATGACTGAGCAGTTGTAAAACAGAGGATGGACTTGGGGGAAACAGTGACTTGTTGATTTGAGTTAGAAGCAGATAGCAATGAAAATGATTACATGATGTTAATTAGTGTTTTAAATAGATTATTCAGAATTTTAAATAGCACTTATGTGCATGCCTTTATGCTAAGTTGCTTCATTCATGTCTGACTCTTTTGCGACTCCATGGACTTTAGCCGTCTAGGCTCATTTGTCCATGAGATTCCCCAGGCAAGAATACTGGAGTGGGTTGCCATTCCCTTCTCCAGGGGATCTTCCTGAACCAGGGATCGAATGTGCATCTCTTATGTCTCGTGTATTGGCAGGCGGTTTCTTCTACCACTAGTACCACCTGGGAAGCATTGGTGTCCTTTCGGAATCCATTTGCCAAAATATAAAGTGATTTGGCAGAGGTTGCTGCAGACTGTTTCAAGTGTGGTTTGCCAGGATGTAGGTTCCATGCCATCCTCTCAGTAAAGATGGGTGGGTATGTACCTCCTTCCAGTGGTAAGAATGTGCACGCAGTGGGGAGGTTTGGAGCAGCCCCTTAGAGTCTGAGGATGGGGGCCTCAAGCTGGGGTGACCGAGCCACACAGCAGGAAGAGCCTGGTTCCCAACAGCGCTGGTTTCTGTACATGTGAAAGAAATGAACTTTCTCCGGGCTTCAGCCACTGCTGTGTTTGGCTTTTTGTTTTCATAGTGAGCTGAGCTCTATCCTGACAAAAGTGATAAACTTGGCTTTTTAAAATAAAAAGAACTCAGCACATGGCAAAAAGCACACTAAACAAAGTCAAAGCTGAAGCAGCAACCTGGGGATAAGGTTGTCACAGCTCATGTCTTCAAAATGATCGTTTTTATAAAGTGCTTCCAGATAAGAAAAAGTCCCACGACTCGTAGAGTTATGATTGGCTAAAAGTTTTGATTTCACAGAAAAAGGAATGCGTAGGGCTCGTGAACATAAGAAGAAAAGGTGCTTTTACAATAATAAGAGGAGAAGTATAAGTAAACTGAGTTACAGTTTTTGTTGAGCAGATTGACAAAACCCCCAAAGTGTGATAAACAACTCGGTTCGGGGATAGAATGCCCTCACCTCTCGCCTCACTGCACCCCTTCCGCCCTGTCCAGCCTCCCGGCCCGAGGCCTCTACACAACCTCCATGCCCTTGGCTGAGAAGCCTCACCATCTGGGAGCCATTGGTCCCTCATCCTTTTTGCTCAGATGTGCTCTTTTCAACGAGACCATTGTGCTCTGCTCAGTGAGCATTTAAAATTATCACAACCCACTCCTATTTTCCTTGCTCTACACTAACTTATTCCCCAGAGCATGGATTTATAATTTACTAGTTTATTATATTTATTGTTTATTTCTTTTATTTTTTAGCTTTTTGGCCATGCCATGTGGTCTGTGGGTTCTTATTAATAGTTCCCTGACCAGGGATCAAACCCATGTCCCCTGCCTTGGAAGCGCAGAGTCTTAAGCACTGAATAGCCAGGGAAGTTAAGTGTATTTATTTTTGTGTGTATTGTCCAACCAGAATATAAGCCCCAGGACGACAGAGATCTTTGTTGCTGTTGTTTCCTGAAGTCCCCTAGGCACCTGGAACAGCCCTCATTGAAAATTTGTTAAATATTTATTGCATAAATAGACTCTACTAGCACGGCCTTGGGGAGGAGGTAGACTCCTGAGTTACTCAATAACCACCCAATATTTATCAGCGTTACACTGTCTGTGCCCTTTGACTCAGCAGCTGCACATCTAGTTACTAATCACAGTTACTCCTGTAGGTACAAGATCACTCATAACAGTTTTCAATTTATTTTTAAATGATTGCATACATTAGAAACCACTGAAATGATGGGCAGTAGGGGCTTGCTTGGCTCCCCGGTGGCTCAGCAGCAGTAAGGAATCCCCCTGCAGTGCAGAAGATACAGGAGATGTGGGTTTGATCCCTGGGTCAGGAAGATCCCCTGGAGGAGGGCATGGGTAACCCATTATTCTTGCCTAGAGAATCCCATGGACAGAGGAGCCTGGCGGGCTACAGTCCATGAGATCACAGAGTGAGATACAAATGAAGCAACTTAGCACACACACATACACACACGCAGGGGCTTGCTTAAGTCAGATCAGCCACGTCTGACAAGAGAGCTGTCTTCTGATGAAAAGACCTCTGCGTCAGAACATAGGAAGGAACACGGTAGCATATGCCCTCTTTTCTGTATAAAGAAGGAAAGAGATTGGAGGGAATGAGTGTTTGTCCGTCCTTGTGTGCATGAGGAAGTTCTAAATGATGCCCACAACTGTGGTAGAGAAATCTGGGGGCTTGGTAGGTAGGGGAGATGGGTGGGAAAACTCAGGTCTACTGTTTACTGCTTTGTTTTTTCTTTCTTTTTATGAAGCAAAATATTTTCAGCTTAAAAAATTAAACTGAAAAATAAAACTTGGAATGAAAATGGCACATGCTGTGGGTTTAAATATACTGATAGATATCTTTAGGTTGTTTGGCTGTGAAAAATCATTTTTAAAAATGATTCCAGTGGTTGAAGAATGGTATTTTAAGTACGTGTTTTATGATATTTCGTTGTTCTTCAGGATTCTGAGATTACCATGGGTACAGTGTGCTTTGTGTGTTTTTATTTCTATTTGTTGGAGGTAATCATCTGATGTTATTGTCTTTTCTTTTCAGTCCTGATGATATTGGGACCTGCTGGTACATCCTTCTCTCCGGTTCTGTGTTCATCAAGGAATCCATGTTTCTTCCACGAAGCAGGTATTGTATAGACATTCTGGAGTAGATGATCCATAGAGCTTGAAATCCTTTTGCAGAATGAGTCCTTTTGCAGAATCCCTCTCTGCTTTAATTTCCTATTCTACTGACACGAAGTAGGGCAGCACCTTGGGGTGTTGGCACGTAAATCTTGAGAAAGGACTCTCCTGTGTTGTACACGCTGCTCCAACCTCTGTAATGAAGGGCAAGGGTGATGAACACATCTGTGATATACCCCGTGAACGTGCCGGGCTAGTTGAGGTCACGTTTGTTCAGAGGGACTGAAGACTGCCTCTGTAACAGGGAGTCTCCTGCACATCTGACGAGAGGCCGAGGGGGTTCCATGGGCCGGTGTAGGATGAGAAACGCAGCAGCCAGAGAGGGTCAGGGCTCCCCAGCCACAAATGCAACTGCCTGTGGGTGGGTGCCTGTGGCCTCCTGGGACCGCTGAGTTTCAGGAGTTATTTTTTCCCTCCACGAATGTGTATTTTTTGCAATTAAATAATTTGGTCTAAAGATTTTAAAGTCTTAACTAAGTATCTTTATTTAAAATGACTGAACACATACTTTATTTAAATTGAGTAAAGTTATTAAAGGGTAGCAATTGGTGCTCCTCCAAGCCCCACCTTCTATCCCCTAACTCTCAAATAAACATATTACGATATCCTCTTGATAAATCATTCTGAATGGATGAGGGACATGTGAAGAATGTATTTTACACATTTTTCTAAGAAAGACTGAGCAGGATAGGGAGAGGAAGTTTTTTATTGACTGGGGGAGGTAGAGAGGTGTGGGGATGTGCCGGGATGACGGAAAGGAGGGCCAGAGGCACCGCCTCCAATGGGAGCATCCCCCAGCCTCCCTACCCTCCTGGTGGCCCCCAGAGGCACCGCCTCCCATGGGAGCATCCCCCAGCCTCCCTACCCTCCTGGTGGCCGGCGTTACTCTCCTGGGAGAACTGCCCCTGAGGGAAGGAAGCACCAGGGCCTGTGTGTTTGCTGTTACAGTATAACTGATCCTAGTTGTGGGACGTTGAGGGTGCTGATGGGGGCCTTGACTGTAACCGAAGTCATAGTTACAGTGGCATTGCAGTGATGAGAGAATGAGGCTTTGTTGGTAGTGCTTTCTGTTTGCAGGCATCATTTGGAAAGCTTTACATATAAGTCATTTAATTCCATAACCGTCCCTTGAGGTAGGTATGGTTGTTACCTGCATTTCATAACTGAGGAAGTGGCAGTGTAGGCTGGTGGGTGGTCGTCCATCCTGGAATTCTGCCCGGGAGGCCTGGTGTGACCCTGTGAGAGAGCCTTGTCATCCCTGGGATTCTGTTTCCCAAGGAGATAGAGAATTGACTAGTAGAACACTCTTCTCTTTCCTTCAAACGTATAACCGACTATCTGCTCCCTTTCTGGGGAGTCTGACTCTATTTCTGAACTTGGAAGTGAGTAGAGGCAAAAAATATTTAAGCATTGTTATATGTTAAAAACTAAATATAATTTTAATGTAAAAAAATAATGATAATTATCATATAAATGATCAAAGACAAGGAAAATATTACCTGAAGTCTCATCCAAGATAGTTATCCTTTAACATTCTAGTCTTTTCCCATTTAGCCTTGCATGTATGTGTTCTACATATTTAAGAACATACTTAATAAACAATTTAATGTCTTGCTAATTTCAGTTAAAGAGTATATATGTGCTTGGCTCATAATGTCAGAAACTCTTTATAAAGGCTTGCTCATTATGCATTTTGATGTCTGTTTAATGTTCAGTTATTTGAACTTTCCACAGTCTGGTTAATAATTGTGTAAAGGGTAAGTTTTTGATACCTTTTGTTATAAATAATGCTATAATGAATGTGCTTTGAAGTTTATGCATCTTAGAGAGAACTGAGGTTAGCAACTTCATCAGTGTGATACCAGGTCTGTTGCATGATTGAAATCTACAGACTGAGTTCCCAGCGTGGCAGAGGAACCCCAAGTCTGTCTTTCTTGATTGCCAGCCATTGTCAGCTTCAAGTGACAGTTTGTTGTTGTAACTTGTGGAAAGGGAACCCAATGTTCTGAAAGCTGCTGTTCTGTAAGAAAGAGGACTTGCAGTTCAGACCTACTCCGTGAACACATTGGCTCCCATTTCTAATTATCTTCAAAGATAACGCAAGTTACTCTCTGGCTGTCGGATGCTGGCGAGTTGGGGCTATAACGGGATGAGGAGGGACGGTGTTCCGACTGAGTGACAAGCCAGCGCTATTTATAGGTTGTTTCTTCATGTTGCACCTGGCCCCTTTGCTGCAGCCAAGTTGTTTGTTTCCCCTGGGGATGTTGCCGTAGGAACGGTCCTGAAGGGCCCTCTGCTGGTCCTGCCTTAAAGGTTGACAGTGAGTCATAGATGCTTCCCTGTCCAGCAAACGCTGAGGTTTGGCCAAAGCACCCTGCGGACCAGGTGTTAGGAGCAGTCTGGTTTTATAAAACAGCCAGTTCATGGGTGACTCTCTCTGTTTACCATGTTTTTCTCACATTAGCCTGGAAATTGGTTATCAGTAACCTGTCCATTCTCTTGAAAGCTGCAGCTCATTTTGAAGGTAGTTCACCCTAAACAGCTAGTTCTGTATCAAAGCACTTTGAACAACACTGTCATATTTTTAACTAATTCTCCTGAAATTGCCTTGATACTGCCCAGTGGGAAGGGTGGTGTCCATGCAGAAAATCTGCCGTTTGGCTTCCAGATTTCATGAGCTTTATTGGATTCCTCACTTGACATTTAGGCCAGCATTTTATGTGTTTATTTTTTATTTTTGTTTTCTTTTTAGACAGATGAGGATTGTTCTTTAGTTTGGTTGTTCCAGCATGAGTATTGTTCGTTGATGAGATTTTTAACATTTGTGGAGCTCATGAATTCCTTTGTGACCATCAGTGACAGCATGCCCACTCTGCCACACTGCAAGCCATGTCAGTAATGAGATGTTGTTTTATGAGTTTTATTGTAAACCTATTAGATATTTACCAAGTTTTGAAACGTGGATATTTGTACAGTGGCTGTCATGTCACTTATAATGTTATATATAAAGCTAAACTCTTATTTGGAGTACAATTTGGGTTCTCGAAGCAATGTACAGCATATCATTACGTTTTTCTTTTATTTAAAAAAAATTTAGTGTCTTTGTATGGTCAGAAGGAGGGTGAGCAAGGTAAGGCGGGGGTACAGCAGGGATAGTTCTCAATGTTATTTCGGAAAAGGCCAGAGTGGACACTTGCCCTAGGTGAACATGGGAATGGTATAGACCGTGTGTATTTTCCCAAGCCTGTAAGCAGAGCAGCGGTGGTCACTAAGTGGTCCAGGCTTTGCCCTGCTGTTTGCATCTGCCGTCCTGGTAGGTGGGTTGGTATATTTAGACAGTGACAGACAAAGGGTAGTGAAGTGTCTTGAGGAAGGCGTTTCTCCCCCTAAGGTTTTCAGAGGCATCATTTGCAGCTGCGGCAGGGCCGGTAAGCAGTGGGTGAAAGTTGTCTCAGCTGAAGGTGCCGGTGTAGAAATAGTTTTTAAAGGAATGTTTGGTTTTCTGTACATAATGGGCAGGGCAATGTTAATAACGTTTATTGCCCTAATGTGCTCCAAATCCATATGTTTAAGGAACTGTAATAGCAATTGCTATATTCTTAAATTTTCTTAATTCTAAAACTGCCCCCCGTCTACAAATACCAAAGCCTATTTATAGTAAAGTCATAGAAAAATAACTTGGGTTAATATTATTTTTTAGTTGCTGACTTCTTTGAAAGGCTGGTAATTTTAGGTGTTAAAGAGGCCCAGACTGTTTCTGAACTTTCAACGTGATTTGGATTGTTTATAGAGCAGGACATAGTTTACCTGGGTTTCTGTTTGTTTGACCACAATATACAGCTTGTGGAGTCTTAGGATCTTAGCTCCCTGACCAGGAGTTGAATGCTGGCACTTGGCATTGAGAGCCTGAAGGCCTAACTGTTGAACCACCAGGGAATTCCTTTACCTAGTTTGTGTAGTAACTCATAGGATTGGACTCTTTTTCTACTAATATAAAAATCATTTTTATACCTATTTGTAAAAAAAAAAAAAGTAAAAAAACAGTACACTAGATGTTTTAGACATGAAGCTTTACTGTTATACAGATTCTTCTTGAATTTATGTTGGTCATAATCTTGGGGCAAAAAGAAAATAAAAACACTTCTACTAAAATGTTGAATTTAGGGGAATTCTCTGGCGGTACTGTGGTTAAGACTCCACGCTCCCGAGGCAGGGGGCCTGGGTTCAATCCCTGGTCAGGGAACTAGATCCCACATGTTGTAACTAACAGTTTGCATGCTGCAACTAAAACCTGATAAATAAAACATCGAATCTGACTTTTTGAGTAAATTTAATCATAAAGGCCTCGAAGGAAAGGCATTTCAATAGAAATGATCATGTATACCATATTTAATCATAAACAGATAATATTTTTATTGCTCTGACAGTTAAAAACTTTATCTATTTTTAATATTTAGAGCAGTCAGTCAGCAGTCTCTTTGTATCAGTGAGGAACCAGATGTCAGGCTGAAGGAAAAGATACACCCAGACTAGCTGTGAGCCTTGGAACTTGGATGATGACGAGGGAAAGTTCATAATGAAAGCTGGGAGCCAAAAAGGTTTGGGACAAAGGCTGCACAGAAGGGTGAAGCTTTCTGACACATGGGTCTTAGGGTCTGGGTAGCAGATTTTGTTTGCAGACGTGGTAGGTGAAGCAGCCTGTGCTCTGCATGTGGCATAAGAAATCAGATCAGTAAGTGGCAAAGCGCTGTCTGTGGGAATGGCTAAACATTGAAATGCCATCAAAATTTAGGATTGGTTTACTGATGCTTTTCATATTTGTGGGTTGTTCTCTGTCATTCTGAAGTGGGTTTGGTAGAGTTCTAATTTTGAGGCCTTTTTCTGTGTTATTTCCAATATTAGTTGAAACTTGCATGAAGCCCTACCATTTGGTCTCTACATTCTGGCATCTACACGGAAGCATGGTGGTCTCCACCTTGCGGGCAGGCAGTTTAACACCTGGTTGGGGAGATGAGGCAGTCCTGTGTGCAACATGAAAAAACTGCATAGGGATCACTAAATGGTATAGTGTGAATCAGTATAGCTAAGGCCACACCAAAGGCAAAATCCTTTCAGAGACCAGAGTATTTTAATGTATGTAGATGGTAGTTAAGGGTGGCTCTTGAGGAAGTGAATTTTATCTTTAAAAAAAAAAAATGTTATTTATTTGGTTGTGCCCTAGTCTTAATTCCAGCACGTGGGATCTAGTTCCCCAACCAGGGATCAACCCTAGGCCTTCTGCATTGGGAGCTAGGAGTCTTAGCCACTGGACCACCAGGGAAGTCCTGAGGGAGGGCGTTTTGAATTGGGTTAATGGTTTAGACTGTTGGGCAGTGGTTGGAAAGGAGATCTGGATGCAGCAAAGAGCATGAGTGACAGCTCAGGAATACGAGTGAAGGAGGAGAGTCCAAGCCCGGGCAGCAGGTCCAGCAGGGCCATGAGAACAGGATGATTGTCCTGGAATAGACGTGCACCTCCAGGCCTGGAGTAGTGCGTTGCCAAGCACTGGTGACGGTGGCAGTGATGGGAGCCCCGTTTACAGCCTGCATCACTTGGCCGGCAGGCCAGGGCCGCTGGTTGGCTAGGTCTCAGGTGACACCGGCAGGTTGCTTTGCACCTCGGCGGCTGTGTCCACGTACCGTTAGCACTTCCCTTCCGTGGACACCAGATACACCCACAATGTAAAAATTAAAATTGTGCTAGGGTGCTTTCAGTAATCACATTTTAAATTAGATCTGGCAGCTCTAATGAGGATAAGTGGGGAAACAAGGCATTTAACTAATCAGTTCTGAGAGGCTGAAATAACTATTCTCATTTTGATTCCTGTGACGAACAATGACTTCTGGAGATTAAAAATCGCGGGCCTCCCTTCTGCTTGCCAGTATATGTGATAAGTTAATTGATCGCGTTGGGAGCTCACTGGTTGTTTTCAGTAGTGAAAGGGGGTGAAACAATGGAAGAATGATTCTGTCTCTGTGCGGTAGGGACTTAAGGTACAGTTAAATATTCCTTATTCCACATAAAGGGCTGCATAGGATTAGAACATCATATTCCAGAAAGGGCACAGATTTGATTTGTCATGTGATGTCATGTTGGAGATGGAGGCTGGCATTTTAAAAGTAACTCCCTGGTGAATTATGTCATGGAAGGGCACCTTTACTGGGCATGAACTGTATCTGAAAAGTATAAAGGGCAGTGAGAGGCAGAGTGTTGGAAATTGTCCATCACAGGTGAGGTTTACCCCTCGCATTGGAAACATCCCAACAATGGCAGCACAGATGAAGCCCAGAAGGGAGAGACTGGTTATGAAAGGAGAGATGGGAAAAACAAAAGAAAACCATGAATCATCTTAAACAGCCACATTGAGTTTTAAAAATTATGTACTGATCTTACATACCTTCTCACCTGGGGAGAGACCAGTAAGTAACATATAACAGGATTAAATGAGATGATACATAAGCTTCTCATAAACATAAGCTTCTCAAAAGTTTTCTTTATAGCCAGTACTATTAGAAGTTTCTTGTATATTTTTAAAAGAAAGCATCGTCCCTTCTTTCTTTCTCCCTTCTTTGCTCCCTCCCTTCCAAGAGAAACCATAAGACTTTGATATTTGGGGTGACCTAAAGTGAGTAGGTGACAGCAGAGTTAGAAGAGCTCATAAGTTACGTTGTTGCTGTTGTGTAGTCTATGCTAACCGACACTCCACTCTCTCCCAGTGGTTGCTCAAACTCATGTCCACTGAGTCAGTGACACCATCTAACCATCTCATCCTTTGCTGCCCACTGCTTTTGCCCTCAGTCTTTCCCAGCATCAGGGTCTTTTCCAGTGAATTGGCTCTTCACATCAAGTGGCCAAAGTATTGGAGCTTCAGCTTCAGCATCAGTCCTTCCAATGAATATTCAGGACTGATTTCCTTTAAGATGGACTGATTTGATCTTGCTGTCCAAGGAACTCTCCAAGAGTCTTCTACAGCACCACAATTTGAAAGCCTGAATTCTTTGGCACTCAGCTTTCTTTATGGTCCCAACTCTCACATCTGTACATGACTACTGGAAAAACCATAGTTTTGACTATGCGGACCTTTGTTGGCAAAGTGATGTCTCTGCTTTTTAATATGCTGTCTAGGTTTGTCATAGCTTTCCTTCCAAGGAGCAAGCGTCTTTTAATTAAGTTATAAGAGCTGCCTATCTCAAGCATTGTTTCGTGTACTCCATTATCATGCTCTTTTATCACCTTCAGGAGCAGGTGATTGGGACCTGTATTTGGCCAGTAAATGAAATAGTTGGTTAGGCAGGGAGACATAGAACTGTACTTCTGCTTGCTTTAATGTGATTTGCACATATAAACATATATATAACTGGATATAATTGGATTAAAATACTCACCTATAGGCATAAAGGTGTGTGTGTGTACACAGTGTGTGTGTGTGTGTGTGTGAGTGTCAGCTGGTCCTCTGGGACTTGACTGTTTTCCCTCCATCTTCTATAGTTATTTCCCCCACATCCAGCCCAGCAGCAGTGAAAAAACTGACATACCCGTTGACCATAATGGTGGTCAAACGTGGTGAGCATAGTGATGGAGCTAACTTCCAGAATCAGCCATTACCCTAGGCTGCTAGTTACATCTCTCTGAGAGAACTTGATGCTTAATTAGTATGCATGCATGGGCCCTTCTATGCTGACCTCCTGCAATTGTTCCTGTGCGTCTTCTGTCTTAGCCACCCTACAGATGTAACTGAGCCTCTGAGTGCCCGCCTGGACCATGGAGCTGACACATGGAGATCTTGCTGTGTGTCCCCAAGGCCAGGGGATAACGGCATTTTGAGAAGGGAGGTGGTCTGTCAGTCCACGTTTTCAGGGAGCATCACTAGGGTGAGACTGGAAAATGACCTTGGATTTAACAGCATGAAGGTCACAAGTGAACTGGGCCACTGAGTGAGCCCATCTCAGGGAAGCGGTGTGGGGGCTACTTGTGGAGATAAGCACCGGTGAAAGAGAAATTTTATCATTTCCAGAAATTTCGCTGTGGGGAGGAGGGAGGAAGTAGAGTTTTGGCTGGAACTGAGGGATGCCAGAGTGTGTGTGTGCATCGATGTGAGTAACCCAGCAAAGAGGGCTCATATAGGAGGGCAGGGGGTTGTGGCAGAAGCGGGTGAAGCCCACGACGGGGCAAGTGTTGGCTTTGGAAGGAGTGAAAGCGCTTTACCCTTCTAGAGGTCCACGATCAGAGCCGAGGTCCAGGTGTGGTTGTGAAGGCCAGTGGTGGGTGCTGAGGAGTTTGGGCAGGAGAAAAGTTGTGAAACCAAAGGAGTGTTGAGTGCCCAGTTGATATCAGTGGTCACTGATGTGGCCATTTCTGTCTCTCCCCAGGCCCGCAAGTGTTTGGGGGCAGGCATGGGGCAGGCGGGTCTCTATTGCACATGGTGAGGGCGAGGGGAACAAGGTATCCAGGCCCTGGGGTTGCAGATACTGTGTCTGGAATGCTGCTTCTGTCATTAATGGCTTTATAAACAGCTTGTCACCTACTTGAGCAATTTCTTTGAGTCTCAACTCTGACCTTTCTTTTCTCCTCTGACATTTTTTTTCCTTTCAGCTAACAACACCTTAGAGTTAGCAGTGACCACATTTGCCAGGTGCCCTGCCTTCATCGCCACCGGCAGTGCCTTGATTGTCACCTGCTCTGTTAGAGCAGCTCCCTGCTTGCCCTCAGGACTCTTCCATAGCGAAAGCCCAGACTCTTCTTGTTGATCCCTTGCATAATGAGTGTGAATGACACTCAGCTGCCGAACAGACAACACCCAGCCTCCTTAGTGAGATGGCTTTGGGTTGCTGTTCTCTGCTGGCATGGCCACCTCACTGTTGCCGCCTCCCCTCCAGCCCCTCACGCCTCCTCACCCACTGTGAAAACCACACGCTTTCTCAACTGCAGAAGTCTTCAAAGGCCTCAGCTGGGTATTCATCTTTGCTTCTGCAGGGCCTGGCCCAGAGCAGGCATTTAATAAATATTCACTGAATTGTATTGGTTCAGGATTCTGTTTTTATTGTGCCCTTTTAAAAATCACTTAAACAAAGAGCCTTAAAATTACTGTGAGAACATAATCCCTCTGAGAAATCACTTGTAACAAGCTATAATTTATTGACAGTCAGGTTAGTATGGAAAAAAGTCAGGAGGGAATAGGGCTGCGGTGTGTTGGAAGAAGGCATCTGGGGAACCTGGGCTGAGGGCGGCACTACATACTACATACATACATACATACTACATACTACATACTACATACATTTGGGACGTGGAAGAGGGGAGAGGGCAGGTGGCATCTTACTGTATATTTTTGCTCTCTGTATTAATCACAGTGAAGTTATTAATTTAGATAGCATAAAGCAATCATAGACATGCAGTAGCAATTACTCTCTTCTCTCCTGTGAGAGAACCCTGAAGGTCACCAGCCAGAATGGCCCCAGGTCCCATCTTTCTTCTTGGCTCATAGCTTTCTTCTATTCAGCATCCATTCGGGACACAGAGTGGCTGCCAAGCTCCAGCCATTTCATCTGCAGTGGAGCCAGAAGCAGGGGAAATGTAGATGAACAAAAAGTTAACTTCTGTCCTCGAAACAAAGTTTCCTTTCACATCACATTGTCCAGGTGGAGTCATATGGCTGCTTCTGGTCACCCAGGAACCTAAGCTCTGTCTTATTCTGAGATGCATCGTGTCCCTGAAAATAATAATATATAAATATCCTTCTAAGGGACTTTGCTGGTGGCTCAGAGGGTAAAGAATCTGTCTGCAATGGGGAGACCCAGGTTTGATCTTTGGGTTGTGAATATACCATGGAGAAGGGAATGGCAACCCACTCCAGTATTCTTGCCTGGAGAATCCCATGGACAGAGAAATCCATGGGGTCACAAAAAGTTGGACACAGCTGAGTTACTTACACTTTTCATCCTTCTATGGAGAAAGATTAGAGCCGAAAGCCAGCAGCCCCTTTTAGTTTCCCTCACTTTTTCTCTGTTACCTTTCTCTATCAGATCCTTCTGTTCCTCAGCCCTGTGCCTCCCTCCTCAGCCCTTACATCATCTATAATTCCTGCTTGTGCTACTTGAGGGTGACTCAGGTTCAAGTATTCCCAGGACACACACAGAAGCTAAACATATATGTTTAAGATTTTTAAGGAAGCTGAGAAAGAATGCCAAATAAAACAAATAATCTTGAAACAAATGTGAGCTTGGCTTGACTAGAGTTAATGCTATTGAAGGCAGAGTTTAGTTGTGCTTGATATAAATATATCCTGTGTTAAATTTGAAATAAGGTAGATGTCTAAATTAAAGGTAGAGTGAAATATATTAAAAGCTACAATGGGATATACTAAAACATTCCCCCTTTGGGTATTGGCTGTACTTTCTGCTGTAGGACACGACATCTTCATCCTGGAAAGCTAACATTGGTTTAGCATTGTTTCGACACAATTCCAGTGTGATACCCGGTGCACAGAGCAGTGTGGTTCTCTGGAGAGGGAGCTCGTGGCTGGGTTGAGTTGGGAATTCGGTTGCTATAACTACAGCTGCACAGGTGAGCTGTGCATAAAAGTCAGGCTTCCGTGGTCCTTGGAATACCAGCGTTGGTGGTGTCCTAACAGAGTAAGTAGTCTTCAAGGGAAGCGTTCTGACATATATGTATGTAGAGTTGATGTTCTATCGCCTCTGATGCTTAAGATCTTCAGTCGGAGGACCTTTACATAAATAAGCATGTGATTTCACCCTGGAAGTTCGTGTTGGCAGTGATGTTTGGATTTCTGTTGCAAAAGTAGATGTTATACTTCATAAAGGTTTCAAAGTCTGATGTGTGTCAATGAAGTTACAACCTTGTTTTTCTCTGTAAAATGTTGGAGTTGTTTGCTGCTATAAGGGCAAAGGAGTTCGCACCCCTTGTGCGTGCAGTTGTTCTGGGGAACGGTTGACTTGGAGAGGTGTGTGAATTACTGTTCCACCTGTGTGAATCCATCGTTTCGTAAAATACAGAGCAACTCAATTTGGTTTTGTGTAAAGAAATACCCTTTCAGTGTTGGGAACACTGAGAGAAAATGGTAAGAGTAAGGCTATTGCTAAGAGAGAAATTGGTGAAGCAAATTATACTTTGTAAAATAGAAATGTCCTTATTAAAATTCAATTTCTAATTAATCACAGTCCAGGGACCCTCTATTTTATTTTAGTATGATTGTAAAATTACTATGACTATAAAGTCGCATGTATGAAATATAGGTATCTATTATATGTATATAATAGACAGCAAAGCTGTATATTTCAGTGTAAAAAAAAATGACTTTCTGCCGTACTATGTACCACACTGTTTTTCAGATGTGCTAAAAAATTGTTTAAAAGTACTTCAAGAATTAAGAAATAGTTAAAATAAACTTAAATATAGTTTAAACGTGTATATCACTGCCTTTTTATGTTAAAATTTAAGTATAATGTGGGTTTAAAAACTATATGCTTAGTCCGCGACTTCCTGCGACGGACATGGCTGCCCTCAGCCGTGTCCGCTGGCTGACCCGAGCCCTGGTCGCCGCTCCGAATCCCGGAGCATGGAGGAGCCTGTGTACCTCAACCGTGGCGCAAGCCTCCTCGCGGACCCAGGGTGAGGACGTGAGGGTGGAGGGCGCCTTTCCCGTGACTATGCTGCCAGGAGACGGCGTGGGGCCTGAGCTGATGCACGCTGTCAAGGAGGTGTTCAAGGCTGCCTCTGTCCCAGTGGAGTTCCAGGAGCATCCCCTGAGCGAGGTGCAGAATATGGCATCTGAGGAGAAGCTGGAGCAGGTGCTGAGTTCCATGAAGGAGAACAAAGTGGCCATCATTGGAAAGATCCACACCCCAATGGAGTATAAAGGGGAGCTAGCCTCCTATGATATGCGGCTGAGGCGGAAGTTGGATTTGTTTGCAAATGTGGTCCATGTGAAGTCACTTCCTGGGTACAAGACTCGACACAACAATCTAGATTTGGTGATTATTCGAGAGCAGACAGAAGGGGAGTACAGTTCTCTGGAACACGAGAGTATACAGTATATTAACGCATATATATGGAATTTAGAAAGACGGTAA